>JAANSN010005788.1:0-11726 GCA_036850665.1 Dicranocentrus wangi
TGGAGCAAGTGAGTTCAGGTCCGCAGGAAAAAGAAAAAAAAGATGGATAATATAAGTTTTCCCTGAAAAAAAAAATGGAAACGCGTATACGCACCAAAACTCCACTCCATACACGCGCGTACGTTGCCGTTGCCGTAAACGGTCAAAGAACTTTTTCCTCTCTCATTTTTATCGGTGCTCCATACAAGAAGAAAAAGTTTTGGTAAGCTGATTAGAAGAAAAGATATGCACAGAGAATGAATGTTGTATGGTATATGGCGATGTGATATGATGCCTTTTTGCTTCTTATGATAATAATAACGCAAAAAAAACTACCAAAAGGTAAATGGAATATTGGCATGAACTCCCAGGTAATTCGGTACGTTTTCTGGGTTCAAAAAAGACAAAGAAAATTATATATTTTTTCTTCTGGAAACACACACACACACGTACACCTCATGCATGATTTGATCCCAAGTTGGGCGCACGTTCTACAGAGAGAAAAAAAATGCCGAAAAAATATAGCTTATATGTAGTACGTACGTACACCTTATATTTGCGGAGTGGGAAAGATGGAGAAAGATGAAATGAGGAAAAGGAAGGAAGGAAAGCCATCAGGAAAATTAGTCTCAAGAGCCATGAGGGTGTCCGCATGCTTGATGCTATTTTTTCAGCTTGACTTCCTTCCTCCTTCCTTTCCTTCCTTATACTCCCTTTCTACCTAAACCCCAAAACTTTTTTTTCTCGGAACCGTATAACCAGCAACCAACCGTTGGGGGAAAAATCCTGCCGAGATGATGTTGATGTTGAAGAGTGATTTGACTTTTGACTCAAACCCTTTTCCTCCTCTTGTCAGAGGAGAGAGGCTCGCTGGGGGAAGAGGAGTCAAGTTGGATGTTTTTGGGTACCTTATTATACTTACCTTCTATATATATATTTTTTTCTCCGTCTTAAAACAACACATCGTCAATCCTCATCCTCGTATACATCAACAACAAAAAATGCACACAACATTTTCCCGGGGTTAACTCCTGGGTGGATTAGGCAAGAGGAAAAAAGTACTTAGTTTGCTGTACTAATAAAATAAAACTTCATATTCTCAAGTACATCCACAAACATTGACTAAACTTTAGCCAAGGAAAGAAGAAACCAACAAAAATTTCCTTTATTTTTTTATTTTTTGAAAAAAAAAACGGAGAAAACGGAATGGGATCAAAGGCACAGCTACAGGGAATAATAACCATTGCAATCCTCCTGTTGTAAACGCCGTTCATTGCGGGGTGCACTCTTGTGATTTCAGATATATATTTTCTCTGTGTATATTACCCATACCCACATGCACACATTTTGTTCATTTCCCCAAAAGTTAATGTATCCTTTTATTTATATATTTTTTTCTTTCCCTTTTCATTTCAAATGGTTTGGCCCAAATGCCTGCCTGGGACTGTCGTAAAGTGGGGATGTGTTCAACGGGAAAAAAGGTCTTCAGCCAATTTTTATACTTACCGATTTGGATCCCAATCCTCGTTGGAACATTGTTCTGGTACGACAGTCGACTTTCTATTCTAAAATATATACGCTACAAAAAAAAAACCAAAACGGAAAAGTGAGCAATCCCATTTCTCGGCTGCATGTGCAATTTTTGTTGTCTTTCTTGGGTATATCATCATCATCATCCCCACCTCCACTAAACTGCTTGGAGGGGGATGGATGGATGGATGGATGGATGATGCCAAAGTATACACCCAAAAACACTTGAGGTTATATCCTCACCAAAATATAAATAAATATAAAAATTGGCACTTAAAAAAGGGGAGTGGGAGAAAAGGCACATTTTTTACTACTCGTTTTGTATACATATTATAGGAGAGAGAGAGAGAGAGAAAAAAATGCTGTCAAGTTGTGATTTCCAATTCGGAATAGCAAGTCGGAAATTCAGGCCAATCAATGTAGAAAGGGGAAAGGAAGTGGGAATATATATTTTTTTCCTCTCCTCTCTCTTCTCCTTTTGTATAATAAGGTTTATACACATTTTGGTGAGGTACTCGTTGAAAAAAAATTGTGCATATCGTAGAGGAGGAGAGGAGCATAATATATAGTCTCCCAAAAATATATAGTGCTCTGGCACTTGCTATATATAGTTGTGTGGTAGTTGTTCCGGTTGGGTTGCTTGCTGTAAAAGTAGTAGTAATAATAATAGTAATAATAATAATGGTCGATAACGCGCTCTCTTTCTCTCTCTCCCCACACGGGCGAATCTGCTGAATTTGGCTGTACTAAAATATCCTCTCTCTCTCCGTCGAGTTTTTCTGTTTTTTTTGGATAGTGGATAAAAAGCGAGGAGGAGGAGGAAAACCACCAAACCGAAACGTGAAATTCAGAGGGAAAAGAAGTCGGAGGAAAAGGGGAAAGAATAAATTTTCTTGGCTTTCATCTTAGCGCTCGCAATACCAACCAACCAACAAGGGAAAGCATATAGCTCTATATAACGCTGTTCCCTCTAGTTTATTTCTTTTTTCGCAGAGTGGATCCATACTATTAAATATACGAAAGAAGAAGAGGAGGAAGAAGAAGAAGAAGAAGAAGAAAAAAGTGTATTTTACTGAGTGCATCTATATTTTTTTCTCCAACTGGTGGTGGTGGTGGTGGTGGCGGTGGCTATGGCTAGACCCACCCATCCTTCCACACTGGGCAAACATGAACATGAAGATGCGAAAGAGAGAACTGGGCGAGGTACAACAGCAGTAGGTTTCAGCTTTTTCACTTGGAGCATCTTCTTCCACCGATCCTTTTTATATGGCTGCGTTTAATGAGACGGATGAAGATTAGTTAGGGTCATTTATTACCTGGATTGCCTTGGATTGAATTACTTTCCACTTTATATAGGGGCGGCGCGGCGGCGGGAGGGAAGGCAAGGGAGTAGTAATGTTATATACCGTAAAGTAAAACAGGGTCCACCAGAGTAAGTAAACGCGGATCAAGAGCTTTGAGGGATGATAGGATGAAGGTAGGGTACAAGACAAGGCAAAGGGCTTTTTCTTGTGGTTAGCCCAAAGCAAAAGCTTTGATACTAGTCAAGCCAAGCCACTGCACAGCACTACCTTGTTTCCTGATTCTTTTAAGTTCAAGACAGATTTCCCCTTGGAGTGTGAGGTGTGCAGGCAGAGCACTCATTATGGAGCATGGAGAGATGGGATGAGATTAAAAAGTGTAGTTTAAAAAAACAATTAAGTGGGGCAGGGGTTACAACAGTTAATCTTTTTGTAATTGGTGTTCCATATTTTTTTTGCATGACCGCTTTATTAATAAATCTTGATCATCACATCATTGTCATATCTATTTACAGAGCACATAACATCCATTAATTCATTCGTGATTCTAGAAAAACTGATCATTTTCCCATTCCATTCTTACAATAAAATTTTTTTTTTAAATTTCGTATAATTATGTATTTAGTTACACTAATTGTAAAAGATATGTGCAAACAGTTGGAGTAGTAGTATGTAGTAGTAGTCATTCACAAAGAAGGGTACAGTCAGTAGAAAGTTCTTATGTTTTTTTGGTGTAGTAGTCTAAAATAGCCTATGAAATAGTTGTCTTAAACCTACATATCTTAATAAAATGGTAGAATCATCATCATCATTTGTCTCAAAGTAATGATTATTGTATCTGGCTAAAAATTCCGAGCACAATACACAAGTCAAGAAAGAAAAATCATTATATTTTTTCTGAAAAAAAGCAATTAGAGACTAGATATAAGATAACTTTAATACTAATTTTTAATTTACTTTTTTCCCTATAATTCTGATGCGTAGAAAATCCTATCAACTCGGAAGCCTTTTAAATATATCTACTACTCCCTACAGCACTGATTCATTTTCCCTGATATTGTTTTTCTTCTTCCTAAACACTTTTCCTAAAAAACTTTTTTTCTAAAATGATTGTTGATTGCTTTGAAATCAATGTTTTTCTTCTTTTCATCTTTTCAACTCGACACATGACCTTTTATTACCTCCTTTGCTTTGCTTAGGATAATTATAATGGTTTCGATGAGTGGTCGATGGTCATCGACGACGAAATCCGCAGGAGGAGTTGGAGTTGGTGTGCGCCCAGTTATAATTATCCCGTGCTTTAATTTCCTGATTTTGATTAGCTTTTGGTGAGTACATAGAGTAATACTCACAATTATAATTTTTTTAGTTTCACATCACAGTTTCGTTTACATTTTATATCACAGTTAGAGGACTACCCTTCAGTAAAAACCAATTTCGATTATTATATATTTACCATTTTACCATTCAAAATTAGCGAAAGGTAAGCTGAGAGATATATTTATTAAAGCTGATAAATCGTCAGAAAATCGTTCGAGAGGGAATGCATACATACATAGACACTCTGAATCTGAATATTATGATTATGTGAATACGGAAATGTCATTTCCTGATAACTTTCCGCATTGTTTTCACCGAGCCAAAGAATCCTCCTCAAAAGGTCTTTTGTCCGTAATCCCAATTTTCCAAAATAAATCCGATTCCAAAATCCATACTTGCAAGTTTTTCCTGGAATCCCATTCACCTATCCCCGCCACAAAAGGTGGAGAGAGATTCAATTCAAGTTGGAATAAAAGGGATCCGCGATATCAATATTATTATTACACTCTCCTTTTGGCCCGAAAAACTTTTTTCATTTATTCTGAGGTGGTATACATGGTCCATGCATTTGCATATATATATATATATATATATATATATATTCCCTCTCCGAATCATCCGAGGTGAGTCAACCTGACTAAAATTAATTATTGTGGTACAACTCTGATTACGGTCTCTTGTGTGATGGGCACGGGATCGTAGCTAAATAAATTACGAGTAATAGAATCATAAACAACCAGCGACAAAGTTTACAAAGCTGAGATACAGTTCTGTTCTATTATGAAGATTATGTGAACCATGAAGCCAGATTTAAAGCTAGGCTGGCGCTGCTCAAAGGCATTAAGTAGACGTAGGAGTAGACTAGGATGAATGGTAGTAGTAGATGAAGTTGTATCACCGGTTCAGGATATGAAGTTAATCTCCTGGTTGACGCTCCAGGAGTAGCTGCTCCGCTACTGATATCATCACACCGTCCTAAACACAAAAGTCAGTCACAAATCAAAATATTATATACGAATAGGTTCGGTAGGTAAGGTATGCATTAGAGAAAGTTGGAGTTGGGCTGCTCACCCAACCATTCCAAAAATTACACACAATACAACTTGTTTCCCAAAATAAAGGGGGATTTCCTCGCAGAGAAAGTGGAGGTTGAAGGTGGATATTAAGTATATGACTGACTAAAATGTATTAATCCAAATCCAAAATCCGTGGAAAATGTGAACAAAATACTCCCACTCTCAAAATCAGTGTATGGCTGGATGGGTTAATTGTGTTGGGGAAAAAGGGGGACTCTATGCCATATGCCATGCCTACTAAACAATTTAAAAAGTCAAGTGTGTCCTATACGTGTCCCTATCATCATCATCATCNTAAAAAGTCAAGTGTGTCCTATACGTGTCCCTATCATCATCATCATCCTCATCATCACCATCACCAGATGCTTTTCACTCAAAAAGAGACAGCCGCGGCGCGGTGGGCGAGAGTAATGGTAAAAATGTAGGAAAACGTCGTCGTCTTCCCTGGAATATATGTATATAGATTTATATACGGCCAGCCAGGTTGTGTCTTTTTGTGAAAGACTCATTTTCATGCTATACATATTATATGGCTCTCATCAGAGGGAAAATGAGAAACGAGCTGGGATTGAATGGAATAGGAGCGTTCCATTGTCACTTTGGGGTTTTGCTCCCCACGCTCGCTCCTCCGTCTTCTAAAACTCGCAGAAGAGAGCTCAAAGTTTTTGAGAAAATCCCAAATGTTAGTTAAAAGCAAAGTGCTTATTATAATTTCCCTTCTTCTTCTCCCTCCTCTCAATGCACGAACGAATGAATGAACGAAGAACGAGTGAGTGTTCTTGGTGGTGCTGGCTGGGATGACTTTTCTCTTTTGTTCTCTCGCCCCAACTGGGAAAAGTCCACAGGCTAGGGGCAAACAATGGCTCGCGAGTTTTGATAGTGAAATGCTAATTTATTAAATCAGCCCGACGAGTTTTGGACGGGGAGAGCATTTTGTAGGGGGAAACAAAACGGAACGGGGGAGAAGAAGAAGAAGAAAAAAAATTTGTTGGAGTGTTGGAGTGGTGGCGGACGGAGAAGAGAAGTGTTTATTTCAGAGCGCGACAAGATTGGGAGGCTATTTAGCATAGTGGGCCTGAAAACGGGGAAAACGACTTGTCGCCGTGCGGCTCGCTTCAAATAAATAATGAAAAAGGGAAACTTGTTCTCACTCCTCATCCCCATCACCATCACCATCATGATCATCATCATCTTCTCCATCACACCATTCTGTTTTTTTTCTGGTCTGAAATGTGGACAATGAGTGAGCGGGGAAAGCCCCGAGAGAGCCAGGCCCTGATGGAAGGGAACAAGTGTAAGAAAAAGGGAAAGTAGCCAAAAAGGCGATGGGAAAGTTGAACAAGAAGAGAAGAGTTACATTACAAATGGAGAATTTCACCTCGAGGTGGAATGGAAATGAAAAGGGCCCTTCAACAGGAACACGACGACGATGGTGATGATGATGATGAGCAGTGTGGAATGTAGTACGTTTGAAAGTTGAAACTCATTACATGTGTTAGTCCCTAAAGATGGGAATGTGGGGGGGGGGTTGGTTGGGAATGGGAAAAGAGGTCCGCATTTTGAAAGAAAGTGAAGGAGTGATATGCATAAATGAAGTTAGTGTATCAAAAAAGTGTTATTGTAGGGCTTTACCGTGACTAGTGACATTGAAAGCCAAGTTTCCCTCAATCCCAGGAGCAACATTTCTCCGACATGAGTCAGCGATGCTGGAAAAGTGAAGGATTCGTTTGAACTCTGGCTCAGAGTACTCGGGATTCACGTCTAATGAAGATGAAGAGGAGTCATCGCCGCTCCCAGGTGGGTAGCTCAGAAGTGATGAGGATTTTACAGGGTTAGCCTTTTTAAGACGGCTCTGCCTCAATTTATCCTGTTGCGGCTCTAATGTCTCCCGGAAGACGAAACAGTAGCGTCTTGCCCCGGTCGAGGCTCGGGAGAGGGGGGTGGTGATGAGGTAGCTCACTCCCATCTCTTCCCACCACCCGTGACACGAATACTCGGCTCGGAAAAGTCCTGTGAAAACAAAAAAAGCAAAGTTTAAAAAACATCTCTGAAAGGTCTTCCTCTTCCTTGATGTATTGCAAAGCATTGCATTGTCATATTATATGTTACCTGCAAGCGCGTCTGCAGAGGAGGAGCACTCTGCTCGAAATTGGAGAGTGTCTAAGCTGCTACAACCCACCCGCAGGGTGGTGAAACCCTCGTTGCTACACTCATCTTTGATTTTCCTCCCGTCACGCGTCAGCCCGGTTACAGTGAACTGGCCGAGATTTGGACATTGTCTTGTTTCTGGGGTGGACGCTGAAAATAATTAAAACGGTACACCGGAAATTATTTTATTTAACATTTTGGATTTTTCAATACGAAAAAGCAATTTTTTAAATCTATAAGATAAGTGTTTATCGGTATTATAAAATACAGGATATCGGCATTTTTCTTTACCATATTTTCCAACTATTTTTTTAGGTCACACCTTAATTTTTACTTGTGAAATCAACCAACCGCCTGATTCGCCGTTGAGCCAAACTTGAAAAGTCTGTCTCGCTGGATTAACTTATTGCAAACAAAAAAAACACGACCAGCACTCCGCAAATGCACTCTGCTTGTTTTGCCGCTAACCCTAAAAAAAGCCAGTATTTATGTATCTCTCTCTCTCTCTCTCTCTTTCCCTCTTTGTTTTCTTTTTTTCTTACGCATTTAGCAAACTTGTTCAAGGAACAAAGGGAGCAGAAGAGTCTAGAATCTAGAAACAACAAATATGATATAGTCTGCAAGACATCATCCACACTCCACCGAGGAAGTTAAGTATATAGTCATAGTCACTACCCACCGCACCACACCACCAACAAGCATCACCACCACCACCACATCTTTGTTTTCTTTTTTTCTTACGCATTTAGCAAACTTGTTCAAGGAACAAAGGGAGCAGAAGAGTCTAGAATCTAGAAACAACAAATATTATATAGTCTGCAAGACATCATCCACACTCCACCGAGGAAGTTAGGTATATAGTCATCATAGTCACTCCCCACCGCACCACAACACCAACAAGCATCACCACCACCACCACACAATCGTCAAGTCGCCTGGCTCACTTTACCCTATTCGTTCCAGTCGAAAAGTCAAGGAAAATCTTGGAGAGTAAATCCTCCTCTCGCTCCTATTTCCCATTTTCCCAAAATATCCCACTTTTTTTCTCCTCTTCCTCTCGTCGTCGTCCTCCTCGTCCTCTCATGAACAGAGTGAAAATCATGGTATTCTCTTATTTTTTTGTTGTTGAAGTGGTAAATGGTACACAACCCAAGTTTGCTGATACAACGTAAAGCTTTTAAAATGCACGGAGGGGAAAGGAATATTGTGAGATTGGAGACGGGGAGAAGGAACGCTAGGATGAGTCCCTTTCTACAATTGCGTTTTCTCAAGAAAGAGAAGAAGAAGAAGAGAAAAAAAATCACCACCAATCCGTAAGTTTTTTTTTGGCCGTAAGACTCTAGACTCGCAATGAGTTTCTCAGATGCAAGAGGAGGGCTCATACCGCCGCATGTGGATGTGGAACATGCCTGAAAATTGTAATATAGTCACACTCGAAACTTCATCGGAGCTGATTTTAAGGGGAAAAGGCGAGGAGAAAGGCAGTGAAACGAAAACGAGAGAGAAGAAGAAGGAAAAAAACTTTCCATTATTATTTTTCTGTTGGAGGATCCAAGTTTAAAAAGCAAAAACTTTGCTTTCGTCCCTTTTTTTGAAAATAAGAAAGTTTTTTAAAGATGAAGATGAAGATGGGGAAAATAAAAAAAACTTTTTAAAAAAAGAAACGACAAGAGACGGTGCACAATGATTGGGTACACTTAGAATACGTTGGACGAGGGTATATCTACTTGCTTTATTTAATTGAAGTGAGAATTGGGTGTACCGCCCACCCACCCAAGTCCGTCATGGGTGCAAAGTTGACGCGGCTTCTGTATGGATGCGTAGCCGAATAATATCCAAATAAAACGTAATTGAATGATACGCACGCCGACTTAAATTAAAAATCAGTACTGGAATGACTTTCAATACAGATTTTTATAGGTCATAATATAGTTGTTCTAGAACAAGAAATAGCTCGCTATCCGCATAAATTGTTGTCCCACCTCCCCACCACCTTTGCCCATTTGCACCAGAAACTTTTTTTAAAAGCCCGTTCCCTGTCCACCCTTCAAAAAAAACAGGGTCAACGTTCACGTGATGATGAAGTTGGTGATCACATCAGAAACCCCAGAAAGTCAAAGACCTCCTTTTTTTCTCCTCTCCTCTCCATTACAAGTTAGCTGGGACTTGGACCATCAAATAAAAAAGAATCAAAAGCGGAGTCCCTGCCCTGGTCCCATTATTCCCCTTTTTTCCAACGACCATATATACCTAGAAACTCTGAGAGTTACAACCAGTGTCATTTTCCTCATGGGAGAGAAAGCGTCCATAACTTTGGCGGAATGTAGACACAGCAGGCGCACTAAAGTGAAAGAAGACAAACATAAAAACTATTGACTTCAGCTATACCCACCACTACGAACCACCACCACCATGCCACCCATTGAACCCCGCGCTTTACTTTGTTTGTGTTCCCTTTCCCACTCTCTCTGATCTAATGACGTCTCCAGGAAAAAATGTAGTAGTGCACACGTAGGTTTCATTCCTCCATCTCCATCCAGCCTCAGAGACTCCATTCATTATAATGAACAAAATGTTCCGAGATGAAATGACCGACGAACACAAAACAGCAAAGAAAAAGGAGAGCGAAAAAAAACAGCAGCGTTCCGTTCACGTGGAGTGGAGAGAGGAAAAAAAAGAGACCGTGGAGTTTTTAGTCGTCGACAAGTACGGAACGGAGGAATTTTAGTGAGAGAGAAAAAAAAACTCTCTCAAGTTTGCTTTGTCCACTCTGTTTTGGGGAAAAAGTCAGCCATGCATACGATTATATGTATACTTTTACTCAACATTCAGTCCGCCACCGTGAAGCGGAGAAAACAAGGACTCTGAGTCCAAACTAAGGTGCTTAAAAATAACGAGCCCACTTACTCACACTTTTACCCATTCCAACTTGAAAATTACGATTCGAGAAGAACAAGAAGACCAAGAGGAAAATATTTGGTGGAGGAAACCTCTAGTCTAGCTGTGTATGGGATGGGAAAGACCTCTCTCTCTCTCTCTCTTTCCCTCTTTTCACCAACTCCCAGCCAATTAGAATAAAATCTGCAACTTTTTTTCTCAAGTGGAGGAGCCCTCCATTCTCCTCAAGTGAAAAAGGCTTCATTGAATCTCAATAGAGAAAAAAGTGTATATAAGTAAAAAGGGTGCCCTTTTCCAGGCAGACTACAACTTTCCAGTGAAAAAAATAATGCTGTATAGGTAGGCACGTATAAGTATTGTGTACCCACATTTTATGTAAATGCCTAAAGTTTCTATACACAACTTTTGTAATGTGTACTTATTATTATACGGATTCAGAGGAGGAATTCATCGACTTGCTGCACTTTTTCAAAGACATCCGCTCCTCGTATATAGCCCTTTAGTTTTCCCTATTTTTCTTATTAGTCCTCCTCACAAACAAACAAAAACTCTTCTTCTTCTTTCACATTTGCTCCTTCGAGTGTTAGCCAGCTAGCCAGCTGTAAATTCCACTAGCTGTTTTTCGAGCTTCTTGGTTTTTTCGTCCGAGAAAGGGTTTCGGGGAAAAGTGTGTATTTTTAGAGTCAAAGTTCACAAAATTCTTTTGAAAAAAATGGGAAAGTCACAAGACAAGCATGCGTCCTGGTTCTTGTGTCAGAGCTAAATCTTAAATTCGGGATGCACATATAAACACTATCTCTCGACTTTTTTGGTGCATATTATGATGCCCCTTGTAAAGCCCCATTTTTGGTTGGGACGACCAAGGAAAACAATAACAATTCTTTACTAACAACCAACATAACCCGTACCAAATGCATGGGAGAAGAATATTGAGGGAATATTATAAACCAAACGGGGAAAGAACCAAGTGATAACTTTCAAAACTTGTTTTTTTTTCTGAAAGAAGAAGAAAAAAACTTGCTAAATCTTCAACTCTCAGAAAATCCACATCCTCGCAAGTAAATGTATACACCATTCTCTCTCTCTCTCTCTCTCTCTCAAAAGTTTTGCAACATTGAATAAAAAAAGATGACGAAAAAAAGCGGATAGTTGAGCATGCAAAAATGCACACTGAACAACAATTTTTTTCCCTCCACGGTTCACTTATTTTGACGAGTCAGTCCTGCAACATATAACGCTCTTCTTCTATAACGTTTGCAACCAGTTCGCTCAGCGAACTTTCCTCCCCATTTAATATTCCCTTGACTCTCCGCATCACTGCGTGGCTGTCATTGTGCTGCACTGACACTGCTGCTCTGCTCCCCCTCCACTCCATCCAACTCCAACTCATCCGCCGTATACCATTCAACCAACCACCCAATATATAACCACCCACAGTGGAAATATTAGAGCAGTCAGTTGGGTTGAGACCGAC
>JAANSN010005789.1:0-11726 GCA_036850665.1 Dicranocentrus wangi
ATGATGGGATGGAAATATGTAGACAGTTCATCAACATTATGCATTTGGCACTATATACCTAACCAATTTCGTCATTATTGGCCAAGCCCAAGCCAATTTCATTTCGGTAATACTAGAGCAGATTCACTGTATTACTCCTTACTGATCCCCCTTTTTCATCCTTCCCAATGAAGGGATCTAGGCCCGTTACCCCCAGGGGTTTATTTCTTCTAGACCCCTTTCCTCTCTTATCAGTTTTACCACTCCAGTTTTTCCCCATGTAAGGTTCCTCTAATCAATTTCGGAAAACGAGCTATAAAGAAAATTGGTTGGGTTGGGGAAACCTTACTTGGGGGGAAACTGGCCCGGGGGAACGGGCCGGTAACTTGCAAACTTGCAAATAGGTAGACGAATAAAAAAAGTCCGGTATCAGCAGCATCACATAGGTAGGCTTGCTTGCACTCTTGCAGCAAGAACAACCTCGACTTGCTTGCTCACAACACTATGACGATGACGAGTATGACGGCATCAAGTTCTGGTAAACTATGCACAACCTGCGTGGGTTGAACCTTTGTATTTTGGGGGATTGAACATATTTTTACTAACATGAAAAGCACTGAAACTCACAATTTGTAGAATCAAAGACGATTCCAATTACAGTTTACCATAAAAGTTAAACCTAATAAGCCTACCAACTTTATGATGACTTAAAGATCGACACGAAATCTTGTAAGTGTTCATCGTATGGATTTTATTATTGACCTCTAATAAAACAGCAGATTGCACCAGGGAGCTTTAAATTATGGATTTAAATTCTATGGATGCTTTGACATGTAGGTATGTCTTTATTCTGTGCAGAAAAACAGCTAAAAAATGAGCCCACCAACAAAAGCCTAAAACACAATACATTTACATAATGTACCCGAATTTTTATTGGTAAACAACTTTCCTCCACAAGATCCGAAAGTCAACTCGGCGTGAATGGCCTTATGCCAAGAAACGCCCAACAAATCAAGATTCACGTTGTCATTAATTGAACTCGCGATTAAATGTGATACAATAATACACGGTGGTGTGCCTAATTGAATTTTATATCCTTTTTCTAGAATTTCGTTTGTCAAATCACACAAGCATAAAAGTTGAGGAGGAAACGAGAAAAGGGATTTTTTTAAAGCCACATCACACCAAGTTCAAGATGCCCTGTTACGTGAAACATGATTGGACTACTGACAATGGATTTGCTATTGAAAATACACTATGATATGATATGATATGATAAGCATTTACGCATATTTTATATAGAAACATGATTTCTTTATCCAGCTAGCAAACTGTCGTAGGCGGTTGTTTTTTACAAAAAGGAAAAGTAATAAATTTTGTTTTAACCTTAGGGGCAAATTATAGATATTGGTTCCTCGTCAATCTCGCCTCACACTATGTAACTAATATTCTAGAGCATCCTTATTTTTCGAATTTTTTCATCACATCCTACTATTTTTATGCAAATCTGACGAATTTACACATAATTTGGGCAGTGCAAATGAAGCCGGTTTTGATAAATGACTCGGTTTAGAGCATCTCCTTGAATTTACAGTTTCAAAATAAGGGAAGGTGTGCAATTGAATAAACTGTGAGGCTTCATTTTTCTTGAAAGCTTTGTTATCATGCAAGTTATTTCGAAATTGAAGGAGAAAAGGATTTTTGGCGAATTACGTGGGTTGAAACGTAAACCCACCATACTATTATTTCATGATCATCGCCAACAAAAGCTGGATGAGGTTGACTATACGTGAGTGCATCCAAATGATTATGAACAAATGTCACACTACAAGCAGCAAAATCATCGTGCAGTGCACTGAAAAAAATAATGGCAAATTAAAATGAGACTTCAGCTACACACATCTCTTCAGAGAACAACAAATTCTCCTCCGTACCACTCCACCGACAAGCTTGACGACAAAATTAAATGTATAAACAAGCAGTGCTGAAGCCTATTTTAAAAAGTGTTCCTTGTTTGAAAACTGCTAAGATGAGTTGGCTTGCACTTGCTTTCATGTTCATCCACAATTACTTGAGCAGTCTCCAAAAATACAATTTTTATTACTTCATACTCTGAGTCTGAGTAATACCAACAAGACCAATACATCCTCCGCTTTTGCACACTCCAACAACTTCTTTATACTGACGAACTGATGGAGATGCTCCAGATAGTTCTATGTTGTTCTTGCACTTGCACGTATCAAAGATGAGTCACACGGAATGAACAAAGTTGTGAGGAATGAAGGAAGGAAGTTAATATGCAAACTCAGCATGAGTAAATTCTTTTACTCATACTCCATACTCCACCCAGGCTTGTATAGCAGACAATGCAATGTACACAAAAATGCTGTATTATTACCACATTGTGTAACTTTGCGTATAGTTAATGATATATGTGGCCATGCATAGTTGAATTACTTATATATGCATAGCGTCGTGAGTATGGTATTGAAAAGCATTTTTAAAACATAGTTGTAGTCGCCAACACGAAACGCCTTTGTATCGCCCATTTATCCATTTACAACGGATGAAATTGTGCGATTCTTCTTTGTATAAATTAGAAGTGAAACAAAAAATTGGCCACAGTTCCAAGTTACTCACTTCAACAAAAGATCTCCGACAAGGAGCTACAAAAGAAGACAACACTAAGAACTTCCTACGATTCAATTTGAAACATTCATCTAACGAAGACTCACTCTCTCAGTCAGTATACAGTGCCTGCCATAATATAATATATCTGCAAGCTCAGCCGGCTATCAGTTTCACGGGCATTGAAACTATTATCACAGCATTCTCAAAAATACGCAGCATAATAGCAGCGACTGGGTTTTTACCTTCGTCACTTTGAAACTCTATCAACACGTCGCACTCCAATTCATTTCAGTCGACGATACAGTGTTAATCTGAGCAGTCAGACAGAGAGTAGTTAAGCATTTGTGATTCTCGTTTGTTTTTGGTAAGTAAAATTATACACATATATTAGAAACTCCATACATATTTTGCTGGCAAAAACTGGATATTCAATGAACCATGTGCAATGTAATTCAGAAACAAGCAAAATAAGTGTCTCAATATGCCCCGATTAACTAAATACATCCTTTTCCATTTATAACAGAGTAAAAGAATTGTCAAACCTCAAAAATGGATCTCTCATCATCCATTTCATCTTCCGTCAAGGAATCCAGCAGCATTTCTTCCACCAAAATTTCAAGCAGCTCACTCTCCTCCTCATCAAAGATTTCCTCTTCTCTGACCTCAGCCGTAAGTGATATTTCTTCCGAAATGGACGAGCTTCTAGCAGCAGCCACAGGCTCAGCACGAGGTGCACTTACAAACATTACAGACAGAATTGGAAGTCTTGACTTGGACGACATGCTCTCAGGCACATCTCTCAGCTCAGGAAAGTCCAACATGACCAGTAGCAGTAATGTTAGCAGCAGCAGTAAAGTTTCAAAAATGTCATCAATTTCACAATCCAGCATGGAAATGGTTGAAGGTGGTGACAGTTCTGTTACATCAAGTGTAAAGCAATCCAGTAGCAGTATGGCGTCTTCGGCTAGCATGGTCTCCGAACAAAAAGTCGTGGATGGGCAAGTTGTCAAAGCTGAGACTGTAGCGGAAAAGGCAAGCCTTGCAAGCCAAAGTCAGAAAGAGAAGGTTGTTCAAGATGGGCAAGTCTTGGTTGACACTGGTTCCAAGTCAGAGACATCAAGTGCAGGAAGACTGGTTGCCACAAAGGAAATGAGCCAAGGAGAGTTGGATGCTTTCTTCAAAAACGATGCAGCCATTGCTGGTAAACCAGTGGAAGCCCTTAATTTCGACAAAGACAAGAATCTTTTCGAGGTAAAGCAGTAACAAGGAGAGACGCTCCTTTAGTTATATATATCAATTCTTGTCATGTCATAATTTTAATTACTCTCCCCAATACTCAATAACTGTACCGTGATCGAATAGGTAGTTAAACTACTTGTTTGCATATCAAATCAATATACACCTAAATACACGCACTACCGGAAATTTTCCCTTTGTCATGCTTTTGTTCATTGTTTACACTGAATTAGTATACTATTGCAATGATTAATAAATCATAGAAACACAAAATATATTTTTTGCTTTGTTCTGATTTATCGCTTCAGCTAATTGGAATTTCTGATATGTCTATTTATGTACGTGAGCCTACTTAACCGATATTCGTTGCGTAAATTATTATCATAACATTCTGGGACATGGAATGTGTTACATAAACTCGTTTTTGAGTGGATATTCCGTTTAATTCAATCCATCAACAAAACAAAAACGAAGATTAACTAATCATCTTCTGAGAAATGCATTTTTCTATTTAGTCTAAACTATACTCTCTGGTTGTGGTTACAATTGATGACTATGATGACGCTGTAACATCTACTACAGATAGTAGATACATAAAGATGCATAAACATGTCATATAAAAGTACATCATACACTTGTGTCCCCTTAATGATCTTGACTTGACTCTAGCTTTGCCCCCGTTCCATTATATAAATACCTGTAATGAAAGTGGCTCATGGCAATAAGTCTCTCGTCCTATACAGGTAACACTGGCTGACCTTCCAGAATTCAGCCCTAAAGAACTCACTGTTAAAATAGTGGGCGATGTAATTACCGTTTATGGAACACATGAAGAGCAAGACGGAGGTAACTTCAAGATGCATAAGTACGTGCGACGATTTACGGTTCCAAAAGGACTCCAAACTGACAATGTGGAATGGAACTTGAACTCTAATGGAGCTTTGGCAATTACTGCTGGAGATACTGTGAAAGGTGGAAAAAGTCAGGTTCACCTTGATTGTACTATTTTCAAGCCTAGATCGTTTTTCAAAAGTTCCAAATAGTAATACAATGTTTGCGGTGTTAATGTCATAACATAACAGCTTAACATATCAATACATACAGGTAGTAACTAAACGGAGCGGAGTAGCTTTAAAATACGTGTTTGTCATAGCCCTTTTATAATTTTGAATGTAAAAATGTTATTCCATAATTCCATCTAAATATGAATGCCGTTTTCAAGGCCATGCGACTATGTGTATTTATATATTCATCGCAGAAAGTGATATTACAGACATGAACGATCACGAGTATAAGTCAGGTATGAAAACCGTCCTAGGGTATGACTTATTAGTCGTCAACTACCTCTACCTACAAGAAATACATGCTTCCGGCATGGAACCGACGTTGACGTACTATTGTAAATAAATTAAACATAATGTTGATTTGATAAACAAAAAACCCTATTTGTGTTGTAATTTTTACCTTATTCGTAATAAAAATGCTATTGTATAATTTTCACTGTCTCCTACAACTGCTGATCTAACACTTTAAGTATTTAATTTGATCCAATAAAGGGTTTGAAGTTTGAGTTTTCTGTCTCTATTAAAGCTATTACATTGCAATTATTAGACGCCCATCGTGGATAAGAATTTAGATGTTCAACTCATTACATGCATTGTGTTGTTCCTTGCAATCTCATCAAACGAAACTAATATTATAATTATTATAAAAATTTGAACTTGCTACATGATTTATACGAAGAAATGAAGAATATGTCACCAGAATCAAGTTTCTTCATGCATTGATTCCAGCGGTATGAGTCGGAGTCATTCATATTGGTGGTACTATATACGCAAACCCATATATGCATACCTAGTAGGTAATCATAAATATCAATTAGAGATTAGTTTAGTTTAGCAGTCATTTGTTCATGTTAATATTCGGAACACGGGGGGCCGACAAGATCAAGAGCAAACTTTACCGTACGTGCTTACATACCTTATGTAGTATCAATGGAATACCTAAGCTTATATGTTTTACTATCCTTCCATTTGAATTCCAGAGCACTATAGACGAGATAGGTCTATATTTACCCAATACTCAGCACACCACACTCATGTCAGTCACCATCACCAGTATCTACCCTTTATTCCTCGTCCTCATGTGTGTTTACTTCTACAACATCCGAAATTTCCTCATTAACCACGTGTTGTTTTCCTAAAATTGTAGACGTGATTTTTAGACGATATTTTCTCACAAGTCACTACGATAATGGAGTCGAGTAATAGTAATCGAGATCGAGACTCTGTTGTAATTCGGAAAGCGAAACGGGAAGATTGCTTTGCTATAATGGAGTTGAAGAAAGAACTTGCAGCTCATCAAAATATGGGAGGTCTCCCTATGTTATCAGTCGAAGGTGAGTCTTCGTTTACTTTGTACTTTCTCTTCTATAAGTAGCTATATGATGTAACAGGGGAAAAGAGAGATGATGATGATACATACTTCCATTCATTCATGCAACGATAAATAACATTTAGGAATAATCCCTCCCCGTCGTTGTTTAGAACTACAAAAGGATGGTTTTGACACAGAGCCACCCTTGTATCAGTGTATTGTTGCAGAAATTGCCGAAGGTGATAACACTGATGAACATCAGCAATCAAGCCGGATAGTCGGATATGCGTTGTATTTTTATGCATTTGCGGTTTGGGAAGGAAAAGCTTTGCATTTGGAAGATCTCTGCGTTTCAGGACGTGCCCGGGGTAAAGGAGCTGGATCAAGACTTTTAAAAGAACTAGCAAAAGTATGTGTACACTTTTCCTGATTTGTTTGTCATTATTCGTTAACGTAATTGTATGCAAATCTATTATGAATTATGTACGACTACGACGCATTACTTTTGTTGGAAACAGATTGCTCTCGAAGAAAAATGTGCAAGAATGCAGTTGGAGGTTCTAGATTGGAATGCAATTGGTCTCAAGTTTTACAATGCCCACGGGGGTTGGAATTCTACCACAGGAGAAGGATGGCACAACTTTAGAATTGACAGGGCTGCTATCGAGGCATTAGTTGTGAACTCACAATGAGTAATCAATACACAATAATAAATGTAAAAAATGTTACCGTACTTTAAACAATCGAATACGTTATAGAATTTATTTGATTAACAATATAACACAATAGAATTCAATTTTAATTAGACTAAATAGCTTAACTTCAAGATCAGAGTGCATACGGGCATCTAAAAACCATTCACTTGCCATTTCATTGTTCATGTGTTTGTGTGACTTTGTATATAAGTATATTTATATCCATTCCGCTAGTTTCGTCAGTGTCATATTTGCGTATCACACGTAAACAAGACTCCGTAATATCATATTATGATCATAATATCATATTTTAAATCATAAAACAAATATAATAGTAGCATAATTTTTAACTAAAACAGAGGCATTTCGTTTCAAAAAAATTCCTTGATATTCCTCGCCTAAGCCTGATGGAAAATTTTCCTACGCGTACTTATTAGTATTCAAAAGCCTCAATAGTATTGTCCTCAATGTCCTGAACTGTATTTGCCCTGGGACACAACTGAAGCTGAGCACAGGCTTTCCCTTTGTCTGTGTCTTGAGCCAGAAGGTTGAGAAGATAAGGACCATAATCCTCAATCATTGCTTTACACTGTAAGGAGTAGCAATATTTTAGTTTAAATCAATCAATTCACATTCAAAACAAGTTAAACATATCTCCTCTTGTATACTGAATGATATAATATGATTTTTTTACCTCTTGACGATATGATTTAGGAACTAAGGCACACGTCCTTTCAGCGAGTTGGTCGAATTTCTGATCTACCTCGCTATCTTCCAACATTTTACTTAAATAGTCGGAAACCAGCATGCACAGTTCGCATCGATCCATATTTAAATGTCGAATGGCTGCAAAAACAAATAATGTCATTACACAACCATTAATGTACAATTTTGAAAATTTGATTCGTACCTTCATTGTTTTTCTGTTCAGGTTTGCAAAGATGAATTCTAGTACAAATTTCTGCAGGATCAATTTCCTGGGACAGATACTGTATTATATTCTCTCCGTATACTTCAATGAAGCTACGGCATTTTCCTTGTACTGTTCTGGGCAGATAGGTACACACGCGTTCAACTTCATCCTTAATTTCTTCCTGATTCGATAAAAAATTATGTGCGTTTAATAAGGAATCGACATTGCTGAATAGCGAAAGTGCATTATAATAATACACGAATCTACCTCTGTAGCATTATCTTGGAGACGTTGATCCAAAGTAGTGACCACATATTCACAAATAACGCATTCAGGGGCGTCATCATTAACTATTTGCATCTGATTAACTCTGTCGAAGGTTACTGTCTGAGGTAAGTATCTTTCTGCGGGCAGTTGCGAGTTCATTACAACCAAAGCTGGTCTTGGTGTAGACATGACGCAAAGATGGAGGGCTGCACAAACTCCATGTGAAGTTCCATAAATAAGAATCATTTCAGCAGCTTCATCTCCATAATTTTTCATAAACGATAAGCAATCATCACGGATGGATTTCGGCATATATGTGCAAACTTTCTCAGTTGCAGCATCGATTTGCTCCTGCACAAAATAGTAAATACTGAGTAAATAGAAATAAATACTGGATTGGGTAATAAAATATTGCGGCACATGGATATGTATAATTCGCGTTTACTTTTGTCATATTTTTATCAACCAGATCAATCAGCTTCTTGATAGTGAAAGTGCAAAGGGCACATGTTGGGAGAATATCTTTGACAGGATGTCCCACAGCAGTTATTTGTGGCTGGGATGGACACAACTTCAACCTTGGACAAATCTAGAAATATGAAATAATATAATATGCTAGATATTTTTCTATAATTCACCCAAGTCATATGCAGCTTATTAAAGACTACTATCTAACCTGACTTGGATCAACTTCTTGAGCAATGAGAGTAACCAATGCATCGCCATATTCTCGAACAAACGTCTCACACTGTTCGGCAACTTCCTTAGGTAAGTAGGCGGTGCAAAGTTGATCAACCTTGGCTCTTATTTCTTCCTCCGTTTTGGCATTATCCAAGTACTCTTGAAGGCTATGCAGAGCATATTCAACAAAACTGGCATTTAGCATTAGATTTAGGTTTTGGAGCCAATTCATCATCTCCTGCAAGGTGTTCGCCAGGGACAAGCCTCATCATCTGAAGCGAACTCTCATCTTCTTCAGAGTTATCAGAGGTCTTGGCTGTATCGTCAATTGCTAGCATTGTCCAGATTGGAGCGTTATCTTTGGTCAACTACAAAGATAAATAACGTAGGAAAAAGTCATATATTTATACACATTACACATTACATTAATCGTCAATTGCTAGCATTGTCCAGATTGGAGCGTTATCTTTGGTCAACTACAAAGATAAATAACGTAGGAAAAAGTCATATATTTATACACATTACAGTATCACGAGGTGATATATATCCAAATTATTAATAATTATTACCTGAACACGGCGTAAAGCATTGTGACAAACTCCAATCTTTTGGCAAACCTCCTCTGGATTTAGGTCATTAACAAGGACGTCATATACAGACTTCCCGTATTGTTCAGCTAAACTTAGGCATTCCTTCTTGTATTTGCCAGTCTGTTTGCAAAGACCATCGAGGACCTGCTGAAATTCGTCTTGAGTTGAGTTTGCCACAAGCCATTCGCGAAGTGTTTCCGTTAGCTGCTTGCAAAAGTCGCATTCCAAGTCCTCTCCGTTCCTTGGCGGTGGCTGCCATACACGAACGTTAGTAGTGTGGGCTTGTTGAACTCCTCCAAGAAGTGGAACACGAAGAAGAGTTGGGGAAGGGGTCTCTTGACACAGCCCGATCAAACTGCACAAATCTTTGGGATTCGTATTATTTTGAAGATATTCGTAGATTGCATCCATTTCGTGAATTACAGCCATTCTGCAGGACTCTGAAAAAGAGCCTAAATGACCACAGATATCCAAAAGACGAACCCGTAAATCGTCCTTTGCTAAACGTTTCAGATTGTCCACAGCTTCACCAACATAATGTTCGCATTTCGGACAGGTATCTATATTCTTAGGATCAAGCGCTTTGACTTTTTTGGGTCCATCAAGCTCTTTCATTTCTGCCAACATCTCATCGATTCTTACAGAGTTGCACAAACCAGAGATGTGACAAACCATTTGTGGATCCATTCGAGACGTTAATGCGTCAACCAGCTCGGGTATGAAGTCATCAGCAAGCTCCCGACACTCTTTTGCTACTAATTTTAACGGGATTAAGTTACAGGAACCTTCCAAAACTTGACGTAACTCGTCCTGTGGGTAAAAGTTTTGTGGTTAAACAACGCTGTAATCCATAATTTCTTACTAATTTAGCCTACCTGTGTCTCGTTGGAAAGTAATTGATCCCGAGCTTGTTTGACCATATCCAAGCAAACTTCGCATACACTGTCATTGTCCTCTGGTAGCCTTTCCTTGGGAGTTTCCCATACTCTCTTGATACAGTGATGCATGGCATGACACTCTGCAGCTTGGCTACACAAATTCGAGTTTTCAATAAACTTGGGACTTGGGACAGAGCAAATGACTACTTTTGGAAATCAGTTCTTACGTGATATTGTGACACCAGTAGGCTGGACCCCGTGTGCACATATTCCTACCCAGTAACTCGTGTCCCTGTTGAGCTGCAGCCGCCTCGTCATCACCGGTCCATGTCACTACGTAAGGACCTTTGTGGGGATAGGTACTCGAGATCCCCACGAACCCGAAAAATAAAATCAGGTACATTGAAGTGGATGCCATTTTCCAGACAGTTTTCTAATGCCCGGAAGCCTAATGATTTTGAAGTTTGAGCTCAGGCTCAGGTTTTGGTCCAATTAAATCTGCAATCAAAAAATACCACACACCTTATGTAACAATCTCGTAAAATAAACTAATATAAAGAAAGGGATGAATGAGTCACAGCACTCCAATAACTGTCACTGACAATGTCATAAAATTGATAAAATGCTATTATAATCATACGCGCCCAAGTAACATTCCAGCAAACTCATAGAATGAAACATGGAGTAGTAGTGACTAGTGACCAGATTCTAGTTCTAACTCCTATCGATTCGCTTAAATTTTAAAACACTTACTTAAATTTTTAGTGAGAACGCTGTAAAATTTCGGAAATCTGCGATATTATGAACACAACTGGAGGCACACAGGCAGAGGAAGGTCTATGACTTTATGCGAATAACGTAAGCGCTAATTGTCAGTTAAGTTGTTGCTAAAACAAGCTTGACCTTTTTCTCCCTATTTCACTCCCCTGTTTTTGAGATTTGTAGCTGCTATTAGTCAGTCAGAATTCGTGGTCATCATTGCCATTGGCTTTTAGTCTAAAAGTCATTTGATGTTGTGATATTTCTGATTCACCGATGGACAATTTTTGTACGACATTACAGTCGTAGACAGTAGAGTAAAAGCTATATAACCCTGATTTAATGCTCATGTACGTGGTGTGGCGAACATGCATAATACGTTCTTTAATGTGCCTATTCTGGAATGACTCCTTAATCATGAAATGAACCAGTTTATTAAAAAAAACACGCGTTAAATGTATGCACGTCCTCACTTCTGCAAATATTTAGCAAATATTTATCATATATATCTAGATGGAGTCAACATTTCAAGTAGTGCATTTACTACTATGACTTTTTTACTTTTTACGTTTGTACCACGTTTGTAAAAGAGATGTGGTACTACCACATCTCTTTTATATACATACCCAAAACTGTCAACCGTCCTGGCAAACACAACGATAGAAACTGCGTTGCACGAAACGAAAACTTACACAGAAAGAAACACTTCATGCATTTCACA
>JAANSN010005790.1:0-11724 GCA_036850665.1 Dicranocentrus wangi
AAAACTGAAAAAACTAACAAATTTATGTACGGAGTTCATAAAAAATGCTTGATTTATGCTAATATCATGTTAGAATAATGAAGCGCACATCAAAATCTGTATTTAAATGTTTTTATTTTAAAAACACCTCAAGACTGTCACGATCAACTACACAAACAAATTATGCCACGCACCAATAATATCTATATCGATTATGTGGAAGTGTATTTAGATAATATTTGTAGTGGCGTCAAACATGCCATTCAGGCCCTTTACGACATTGAAAACAATTCATGAATATTTACGTACATTTTTTATTGAATTATTTTCTACGTTTCAAATACTGTCTCACTCCCAATTTCTCTAGTTTCCTCCATCATGCTAATATCACCCGGTAATATCTGGAGCCAATCTCGTTATTAAACTACCTGTTCCATGCCTTCATTCCATTCCAACTCTCTACCTAAACATTTTTTTCGTCTTCCCACTTTTTCTCACTCTGTTGCTTTATTTATTCCGAGAGGTGGATGCTGATGCTGGTGATGCTGTCACTTATTATCATTCCTTCCTCTTCTGCATAATAAATGTGTACAAGGAGAAAGCGACGGCGGTGGCGTGTACCTACGTACGTACTACCTACGTACCCTATACCATGCTCATCTCCATCCCGCCTTTGGCCCCCTTCCATATGACTATGAGAAGAAAAAAAAAAGAAAAGAGAAAGAAAGTTGCTCCTCTCCACTCTCTCTCTCTCTCTCCCTCTCTCTCAGGTTGACAGGTGGAGGGAAGGCGTGAGAATTTGTAAATTTTCAATCTCCCCTTAATGTATATTCATTACCATAAAGGGAGACGTTATCTCATACTTTATTCATTTCGCATGGACTTCCATTAGCAGCAGCGCCTCGTATTCCAAAAACAAGGTGTTGTTGTTGTTGTTGTATATTCACTACTCACAGTTCCAGAGTGAGTGTCCCGTTTATCATCCATTTTCCCATTTTGCCGTCTGCTCCGACTCGCATTGTGTCGCATTTCGAAAACGGCTTCAGATTTTCCTCCAAGATTCTGTTTATGAGGCTCGTAAAAGCAACCACATTTCCATAACATTACACCTTGGCCAAAACGCCAAAGAACAATAAATGCTGAACAAGAAAACGGGGACAATATCAACAACAACAACAACATTGCTACTTAATACTACAACTACGACAAGAAAATCACTTTTCCCTTTCATTCCCCATCATCATGGTCATCCCATTCGGAATAGAAGAGAAGAGGAGAAAAAAATAAACATTAAACCTCTCAGTCCCAAACAATTTGTGTGTGTGTGGAGACTGGATAGTGAAACAGTAATATTCCATTCTGGAGTTGACGGCTGGGGAGATACGTTTGATGAAGTGGGTGCAACTGCGGTTTGCTGGCAACTAAATGAATATACATTACCGCCAGCAAGCACACTTTTCGGGTGGTGGTGGATGTGGATGGACAAGTTTTGTTATTCTTTTCCCCCCTTTTTAATAAGATTCTGAGAAAGTGGGAAAAGCTAAGCATCAAAAAAGAAAAAGTTGAGAGTGGAAAGTCGCTTAACTTTAGTCGGATTTTGGGATGTGGAGAGTGAGAGTCGAGTGTGTTCCAACTTAAGGTCCCAAACTCCCTAATTCCCAACAACGCGCCCCCATACTTTCTCTACCTTCCTTCACACACAACTTGGAAATATGTATATCGTTTTTGTGGTAAAAAATAAATAAATACTTTAGAGGAGAAGAAGAAGAAGAGTTTTTTTGGCTCTTGGCATTCCTTCTGGTGCACTCTACTAACTTTCAATATATATCCATTCCGCATGATGTGGAGTAGAGTAGTACACACTAGGTTTTTCCGAGAAGAGTCCAAAAAATACGTGTAGATTTAATATGAAAAAGAAAAACTGGTGAATTGTGATGAATGCGTAACGGGCTAGCTCTCTCTCTCTCTCTCTCTCCACCAGAGATAGACTCTGGCAACTCTTGGAAGGATAACGTTGCGGATGGAATATATGCTCAATCATTTTATTCATGCAACATTTATCTACAGTAATCCATCAAATTCAACGAAATCAGGGATCCGCTTAATGCCATGTTTTCGACGCTTAAAACCCGTCCAATATTCAGAGTCAATGTCTTGGAAGAAATGGTCTTTACAATAATATTCTCTCCCATTCTTATGCACTTATCGTTAGTCAGACTGTGTAA
Organism: Dicranocentrus wangi; assembly: GCA_036850665.1. Taxonomy (NCBI): domain Eukaryota; kingdom Metazoa; phylum Arthropoda; class Collembola; order Entomobryomorpha; family Entomobryidae; genus Dicranocentrus; species Dicranocentrus wangi. Next base: position 2,205 of record JAANSN010005790.1, read on the forward strand.
GCCGTTCCAGCAGCAGCAGCAGCAGCAGAAACCCGTCTTATATATATATACACACACACATTTTCTCATTTCACCAACTCCTCTCCTCTTCCCATTCGCTCTGTTACCCTAATGCGTATTACGGTGGTGGTGGTGGTGGTGGTGCAGGGAAGGAAGAAAATAATGCGGACTACCTGCGTCCAACTGGAGGGGATGATGATGCAATAGAGTTTGTTTCATTCGACGGATTCGCTTTGCATTTTGCACTAAAACTACACATTCCCTTCTTCTGTGCTCATTTAACCCGGCCATTTCTCCAGTAGTTTCCCTTATCGATCAGTTCACACGCTCATCACGTTGACAAAAATCGACACTGGCATGAGGGGGACGGGATGACGGGAGAATGGGGGAGTTGGAAGAGGACATTACAAATTCCAAAGTGACGGCGGACGACTTCGGCTAAGACAAGAGAGTAGCTAAGCGGTTACATCTCCGTCATTTAAGAGGATTATTCCGGGACAAGTTGAGCCACTGCCACCACTCTGCCTCTTCACAAGACTAAGCAAAATTTGCGGAGGAGGAGGGGGATTGGGAAACTGGCTTGAATTTTGAAAAGGCTAATTTTTGGGTACTAATTTTGTGTTTTTGCAGTTCCACCCAAGCAACCTGTAATACTCGACGATTCCGGGAAGGAACGGGAAGGGATGGCTGGTCCGAGCACGGAAGGCTCCTCACTAACTCTCCACTGTCATGTGTTTGGGGGTAAGCAATTCATAATTTTATAAATTGTAGAGTAGTTCAGGTTAATGTAACTTAAAAATGCCATGTACAGCATCACCGCCATTTACTATCTATAAACATATATGCATGAATAGAGAATAGGTAGATGCGCAAGGGGGTTTCATATAAGGGAAAAGAACACAATTCGGGTTTTATCCAAGTGTAGTGCAAGTTATAAAATATCACGACAGGGAATACATTCAATACATGCACGTTTTAAAGCATTCCCTCCAATCAATAAAATGTCCTGCTGTCGAATACCTTATTGAAGTCCACCACTTTTTTTTCTCCCGCATCAAACAATATCATTATATGACGGGAGGGTAAAAATGTAATTTTATAAATTGTAGAGTAGTTCAGGTTAATGTAACTTAAAAATGCCATGTACAGCATCACCGCCATTTACTATCTATAAACATATATGCATGAATAGAGACTAGGTAGATGCGCAAGCGGGTTTCGTAAAAGGGAAAAGAACACAGTTCGGGTTTATCCAAGTGTAGTGCAAGTTATAAAATGGAATCACGACAGGGAATAGCTTCAATATGCACGTTTTAAAGCATTTCCTCCAATCAATAAAATGTCCTGCTGTCGAATACCTTATTGAAGTCCACCACTTTTTTTTCTCCCGCATCAAACAATATCATTATATGACGGGAGGGTAAAAATGTCTTTTGTGTTTCCTCTCATCCTTTTTCTTCTTCTTCTCTCTCCCTCTCGCTAAATATCCTTTACTTCTTTTCTTTTCTTCATCCTAAATTGGATTCTCTCATCTCTATCAGACATTTATGGAATTCCTTACGCTCCTTTTACTTCTTCCCTCTTTCGACGTTTTTTTTATATGAAAAGCAACCACACACGTCCACGTCCACAACCCCGTCGTCGTCGTCGTCCATTATAGACACAACCTAACCTAACCGCCCTAGTCCCCACAAAATGATTTTTTTAAAGGAAATCGCAAATGAAAAGCCCCGTGCCATAGTCTGAGTGGCTATGTGACCATAAAAAAGTCTCTTTGAGAACAAAGTAATATCCTTGGGTGACGTGCTGGCTGTGTGTGTACCCTCGCCTCCGTGAGCCAATCCATGATACACGTCCACTAAATTTGATATATTGCTTTTTCCACCTTAAAGCCTGCAATTTTGGGCCAATAAGGAACACCGAAGGGCAGCAGGCAGGCAGGAGCACATTCGGGGTTCCTATCCAACACTCGCCTCTCTCATTTTGTGCCGTATGGAAGCCTAATTTTGATCAAGAGGGTCAGAATCAGAAAAAAATGTCGTGATTTCTACGCAAACAACGACAAGGACAGCAGCTAGCTAGAAAAAAACGCACTTTCGATTTCACCGAATCCCCTTCTCCTCTAGACAGCATTCCGTGAACAGATGTTTGCCTTGTCACAAAAAAAATGTCCTCCAGGAAGAAGAAAAAAAATGAGTCAAGTGTGGAGATCTATATACCACACATATTAGGACGAATTTTTCGGATTACAATAAATAATCCGATACATTTTAGCCCAGCATTATTAAGAATCCCTCAGAAGAGTTATTGCTTTTCATTGGTTGTCCCCGATATTATTGTTCCGATCCGTACTGACATCGTTGCACTCAAATATTTGAAGAAGACTCTAAACTCACAATCTGTTGTTCGAGTTCGCCAGAGCAATTAGACCTGCGCCGCAACTCGTGACAGGAGGTATGCATCGTGTGAGCGAGGACCACCCTTTTTTCATTCTGGAATATGTCCTACAGCTCCACATACCTAAAACTACATAATATATACCTATATATTTTGCAAAACTCCATCAAAAACAAGTTGCCAGTGGTGCAGCAGCAGCAGCAGCAGAAGCAGTAGTACAACATCTCTCTCCCATTTTGCGCGACTCACATCCGGCTATTGCTTTTCCGAGCTGTACATACATGAGCATACTACCAGTCTCTCTCTCTCTCAGTAATTACCGTGCGGCCTGACGTCAATTTAACCCTAATTTATGATATCTCTGACGAGAAAAGAATGAGTCTAGCGTCTTGTACACATTGCATGTAATTAAATGTTGTGTTATGTCACTGTGTGTGTGGAGCAGCTGGCTGTGTGGTTTTTGCCAGCGAAAACGCCGAACGCTGTGCTGACTGGGAAACTAGAGCAAGAAAAAAAGTTTTTTGAGCTGACTCTGTCTCTCTCTCTCTCTCTAGGAAACTCAAAAGTGGAGCTAGTCGTCGTGCCAGTAGTAGTGGCTTTTGTGCATACTTTCACCTTCACGCGTCCTCCTCCCAATATTGAATTTTCGGGTGTGTAAACACATACTAATCGGTAAAGGTAAAGCAACTACTAACGAGAGGAGCGGAACATATGGAGTCAGAGAGGGAGAGAGAGTACATTTCATATATGCTTATTTTATAAAATTTTGAAGAGTATATATAGTACGTATTCGAGCCACTTCAGATATGTCATGAGAAACAGACATTCCGAACGGCGCGCGGTGGACAGAAAGAAACCGCAAACAGAGTGAAATTAGTCAGCAACAGTCACAGCAGCTGTACACAACTCACAAGGTACAATTACTAATGGAACGAGAAAGGAAAATGGAATGAAAATAAAGGAGAACGTGTGAGGAGAAAGTCAACAGCAACAGCATTATTTTCCAATGTTGAATAATTTGAGGGAGAGAGAGAGAAAATGTGCACAAAATGCCGGGACAGACGACTCGGGCTTAATGTGGAGCATGCATGTCTGCATTTTATACATTTGGCATATGCTTCCTCATCCATTCCCCCTTTCAATATGTTCCAAATTCCAAAACCAGCAGAGAACCCCAGAGAACAAAGAGAGAGAGAGCGAGGAGAGAGGGAAGTCGTCGGAGGAAACCATTTCTGGCAAATTGTGTTCCTTTCGCGGAATGTCATTAGCAAAATGCGTATGATATTATATGGCATGTCGCTTGTAGGGAAATTTTCTGAAAGCAAGAACCCAGCCAGACCCCAGACCTGAGCCTCGGCAAGCTGCTCTACTGCTCCTTTTAGGCAAAATAATAATATAACATTGCAATTTTCCGCTGATAAAAATCATATCGTTTCTCCACTCAAAATTTACATAATTGAGCATACAAACTGGGATGATGATGGTCTCCTGTTGAATGCAGAAAAAAGTGGACAGGGCGAGTACAAAATTGCATTTTGCTGAGAGCCCATTGTGCAAAGTACTCGTATAGTCGCGGCGAATGATTGTATGCTGCGGGTCCCACTTTGCATTCATTTTTGAGTTGCGTGCTGAGCTCACGCACAGCTCACCATACACCACACAGCACACATCACCCGCTTGAGACGAAAAAAAAATTGAATTTTTTATCAGCCGTAAAGCCCCCTTAAAAACATTTTTTATTCCAACTTTTTCCCCTTTTGATATAACCAGCCAGCCTTTTACACAATGTTATCCTCAGAATCAATTGGAGATAAAAAAGGGGAAACCGGGGAGGATAAGCACTTTTTTGTGTATTATGCTCCTGTTTTGTATACAAACCTATGACTTTTTGATGGGGCGAAGCGTTATTAAATTGATCCATTGTGGAACACTATATAGTTCAACAAAAAAAACATCAACACAACACAACAGTTTTTTTCTTTTTCTTCTTCTTCTTCTTTTGCTTCTTCTTCTCACTCAGGTTAACCTCTTTACGTGTTCCCAGGATGATGCCCATATTTTACGAGTGTGTTACTCCCAATTCAATAACATTTACGGAGGGTAAAGAGTATTAAGGTGGCAAGAAGAAGGTGGCTTCAAGTAGTATTCTTTTTGGCACTAACACGAGCATTTTATAGGATTTCGTAAAACATATATATATATATTCTATCCTTTTGTACTCCCGTGTTGTAAAACATGGAAGAAAGGAATGGTTTTGGAGGAGGAAAGCGGAGTTGTTGGGAAAAAGCATATAATCAGAGTGGAATAAAAAAAGTGCGGGAGTAGGAGTAGTATGTAGTAGTAAGGAGAAAAAGAGAGAAAAAAGATCAGAGAAGGGAGTAAAGAGCAGAAGGAGGAAGCTTTTTGTAATGGAAAATTCGAATGTAAAACTGAAATAAGGGATTCTGATGGAATGGACTGTGAAAAAGAGGGAAATGGGCAGAGAGTAAAATAAAGTAGAGTAAAGTAGCACTCTGGAAAAATCTCTAAAATAAGCTTGTATTGAAGTTGAAAGTGTAATATGCTGATGGTTGTGATGCTGATGCCGAGCTGCAAATGCAATACAGGATATACGTATTTTGTGGATCGGATGGAGAAAATGGCTAAAAGATGAAAAACAAAAAAATGCAAGGGGGAAACGACGAGGAGCATTGGAGTTGGCAAGAAGATGGTAGGAGGAAAAGAGTGCGTAACACAAGGCGGAAATGGCGTCGAATTTTTATAAAATTTGAATTTGCAAACAAAAAAACTACAAATTTGGAAATATTTGGTCGATACGTAATTTGACGCCACTAATTTTTTGATAAGGTGGCGGCAGTACACATAACCCAGCAGATCCAAAATGAATCTGCATTCTGTTATTTGATGCAAGCTAAATGTGACTCATTCTCATTCCCAACTTGATCTCTATCTATGCGCCTATGCTTTTAGTTGGGATTATTCGAAAACCATCTCAAGTAGCAATTTGTTAATAATATTAATTTAATAAAAATAGAAACCCCTTTAATTGTTCTTTCTATATAATTGGAACCAAGGTCCGTGGCTAAGGGAAGTTTGTATTACAAGAAAAATTACACGTATCAAAAGTTTTCCATTCACACAAAAGTTGAGACATTGAGCGAGTAACTGTCGAATGAGTTTTCTATTTAGTTCCTTTTTTCCACTGCTGTTTCTCATAATAAAAGTTATCCCAGTCATGCTAGTCGGCTCATCATGCCTTCTCACACAGAAAATAATATCGATCATAAAACAAAACCTTATTCCACATTAAAATCCACTAAACATACCCCAGATATATATACTCCTATTATCATTGAACCTCCCCTCCCCAAAAAAACACCAATACAATATTTGCACTTTTCTTCTCTCTCTCATCTTTTCCACGTCCTTGAGGTTTCCAGCCAAGAAGGAATAGGCCATCTGAATCCTCAAACACAAGCAAGCGTGAAGCGTAATATTAACTAAATTGGCTTTACATTACACTTTGGCAGATTAAACATCCTGTATATTTCTCCCCACATGGAAATGATGAATGTACGTAATATAACGCAAACACATTTTTTTACAAGAAAACGTATACTTTTTTACTAATTCTGCTCTCAGCAAACTCTTTGTATATATAAATTTCAGCCCGCAATTGCCACTTTGAAAATGGAGCCGGGATGAGCGGAGGAAAATTCCAGGCTCTGCTTTTCCCTCCCGTGTTTTTTTTCTTCTCTTGCTCTTCTTCTTCTTCTTTGCGGTGCGGTGGTAGTAGTGCCTCCAAGTTTTTGTGTAAAGAATGCTTGTAGCGTGAAATAATTGTAATATTATGTTCGCCAAAGTTGGTTGTAGCAAGTTGGGCACAACCTTCCCAGATTTCATGCAGAGTAAGCATCGCTCCAAACTTTTTGAGGGAAAATATGGAGAGTTGGGTTTTGGGAGTTAGGAGGATACATAAGAGGGCCGTCGTGTGTATATATAGCCATCATCATTTCAGTTGCCATATATAAAATATACCACACTGTACAATACTACTCCCCGTCAGCGTAATCATCATCTTTGTTGGTCAATGCGCGAAAGTTGTGTGAATCCGGAATCAGTTGGGGAATGTGATGTGTGTTATACTGTTTTTGGGGGGCTCCTCTTTCTCTCTCTTTCTCAGAGTCTGTGAGGAAATTTATGTTGGACTCTAACAGCATCTTACAACGTGGCTCGTCGTCCAAGGAGCCCCGGCCTCATGTGGTATAATGTCGGAATAATGAGGAAGGAACTCTCTCTCTCTCTCTCTCTCTCTCTTGTTCTTTCAACACCATTATGTATGCAAAGTGCTGCCCCATTTTAACTGCAAAATTTTCGTATTGAGTGCCAAAACTTTTGAAACTATTTCATTTTATATGATTCTTTGTGACTGGACGAGAAAACCAAGGGGAATTTCCCGTTTTCTCGGGAGGGGAAAAACTACTCGCTCGCTCACTCGCTAGAAAAAGAGAGAAAAAAGTTTTCGTTTTCGTGTGTTTTGTGTGTGTGTGTGCTCTCTCATATGAGCGGTGGTGGAGGAGTGGAGTGAAGGAGGATGGAGGAGGACTACTACAAAACTCTCTACTTTTTTTCATCTACACACACAGTTTTCATAGTTTACGGAAGAATGTCTAGAGGGAAAATATTTTCTTCTCTCCGGAAGAATGTACATTATTATATATTTGTTTGTTTGAGCACACATGATATTTTTGTGAGTGTATTGCCGCCTCTAAAAATGTCACTGTCCCGACAAGGCGACAACTTATATGCACTATGAAAATATTATGATGGTTTTTCTTGTTTTGAATTGCATTTTGAGTTATTTCCCATATTTTTTGGATGATTGTGTGTGCCCAGGAAAATGGTGAGCAGAATATTATTGTGAGTTGCCTCCATGAATTTTGTAAACCCTCCCTTTTACACAATATTACTTAAGGACTAAATCATTCCAAGTGGAAATTCTTGTTAGCTCGCTCGCACAATTTGAGAGAGTTTTTGACACTCGACTTCGACTAGCGACGACGGTGGAGGAGGAGGACGAGGCTATTTTTGCAAAGGATTATTATTTTCCTTCAAAGAAGAAACACACGACGACTCGCGTTTTATGGGATAAGTAACAATGAGTTTTATTGCCACCTCCTACTCCACTCAAATTATTATCTCGTTTTTCATTTCATCGTTAGCATCACAAAAGTTTGCAAATTTGAAGTTGAAACAAACATCCACTATTCATACATCCGCACAATTAATCCATGAATTTTGTAAACCCTCCCTTTTACACAATATTACTTAAGGACTAAATCATTCCAAGTGGAAATTCTTGTTAGCTCGCTCACACAATTTTGAGAGAGTTTTTGACACTCGACTTCGACTAGCGACGACGGTGGAGGAGGAGGAGGACGAGGCTATTTTTGGAAAGGATTATTATTTTCCTTCAAAGAAGAAACACACGACTCGCGTTTTATGGGATAAGTAACAATGAGTTTTATTGCCACCTCCTCCTCCACTCAAATTATTATCTCGTTTTTCATTTCATCGTTAGCATCACAAAAGTTTGCAAATTTGAAGTTGAAACAAACATCCACTATTCATACATCCGCACAATTACAAGTGGTGTGTGCGGGAGCAGATGGCTTTTGCCATTCCGCTAACAAAAGCAGCCCATTCTTCCAATTGGCAACGACGACGGGAACAAAGGAATTAAAAAAGTTTTGCAAACATGTGTACGAGGAGACGCAGGAGAAGGAGCAGGAGCGAGCCAACCAGATAAAGTGAATATTTGATGTGTTTGTGGGAATCATATTTTAAATATTTATTCCCAATCGGAATTCCTCTCAAGGAGCATAATATTCGTTCTCCGACTGACTGAGTTGTAGCCTATTATGGGCCATTGTCGGAGTGACAATAAATTTTGAAACTGGTTTCATTGCCCAAACAAAATCTGCTGGGAAGCTGCTGTGATGGTCAATTCTCGGATATTATTTTATTCAAAAGTGACCCACATTTTAGAGCATTCAGTTCAGACCCGCCGCCGTCTCAACAATGGCAATTCATAAATCAAAAATCGGGGGGAAAGGGAATGGCTCCAGCTCGCCCTTGTTTTCAAGGAATTTCTCAAAAGGAGCCTGGCTTTTGATTGAACTCCAGCAGCAGGCATCAATAAGAGGTTCCCTCTCTATAGATTATATGGAAGTAGGGGAAGGGTTTTTGGCAAAAAGGAATTTTGGGAGAGCGGAGGAGATGTTTAAATCAAATCGATTGTTTTGGAATTCTTGGGTAAAACAAAGGGAGCACTGGCTTCAATTGAAGTTTTGTGAAACATGCCATCTAATAACAGGGTCGAGTTTGGTGCTTTTGACTTTTCAAAAAAAATCCCTTGCATAGACCCGATATATACATTGTGTTTGCCCTTTTCGTCCGATTTTCTCTTTTTCGGAAGGAATTTCTTGAACTAGAATAGTCGTGTTTAGGGCACCGCTTCCCATTTTCCCCACTTGCTCTTCTGAAAGGGATCGAACGAACCACTTTTCGCAAGGCACAAAACTCCAATGCTTCTTTTACCTCTATTCTATTGACTGGGGCTAAGTGAAGGAGGTAAAAAAAAGTTTCCAAAGGGGAGAATTTTCCGCAGCCCCAGCATTTCCCATTTCCAATCCAACAGGAGAAACAGTGTGTGGAGTTCCAAAAACTTTTTCTATCAACAGATCCAACAACGCGCCATGGATATTATGCGTAGAGGCAGCTATGCAGAAATGGGTGCTTTATATTGGATATCAATTTGAGGACTCACCGACGCGATCCGCCTAATTGTGTATCATGTTGCATCTGTTCAGGCTAAGCTGGAAACGATGGTTTTGATTTACATTGCCTTGTTTGTTACACACGAAAGGTGAATGTTTTGGAGAAGAAGAAGGACAAAAACGTAGGAGTCTAAACGATTCTTGTTACAATTAGCGTGTCTCTTCCTGGCTCCTCAATCCAGACAAAATAGGAAATAGGGAAACTTTTTTGAGAAAAGCTCCTACATACAACGCTTTCTATAAATTTAGGTTAATATTTTTTTCTGTTTAGCTCTCAGCTCTCC
>JAANSN010005791.1:0-11721 GCA_036850665.1 Dicranocentrus wangi
TAGTCAACAAGCAGATATCGGAAAGCATTCTCTTATAAAACACAAAGCTGCAGCAGAATAATAAATCTCGCTCGCGCTCGGTGTAAATCTCTCATGTTAGCACTTAAGTGCAGTGTATGTATTTAAAAGACGTCACATGAAGTCCATGCCGCAATTACCGCATGGGTATGTGGTGTTATTGGTCGTCGCGTCGTACAGATTGTGAATACTGATTGAACTGATGAGGCAAGGAAGGTGAATGTAACCTTAATATGAGTGTTCATACAAATAGTTCACCACGCATGCAACTTGCAACCAGTTCCACATTGATATCCATTTCATTTATAATAATTTATACTATCTTTTATAATTACATAAGGCTATTTGTTATATTGATTCAATATAGTAAACTAATTTCTTAACTTTCAGTTTATGATTTGTTGATTTGTACGATTATGATAATACTCCCGGTGAAATCATTATCAAATATCACTGTATCTAACTCAGAAAAACAAATAATATTCATTAAATCACATCGCATATCAGTAAGATTAAGTTCAACATAACTCATATTTACATAAGATATCATATCAACATAATTTACATGCCCGATTACCCCGATTTGTAACGTCCGATTACCAAACAGCGTATGTTATGTGACGTACAGATAGGTATACAAATATCGATTAAATGTATGGAGGTAAAAATGTTAAAGTGTAAATATTTTATTTAGATTTAGGCATGAAGAGAGTGCATATATAATAGAGAAGGGGTTGCAAACGTGAGAAAATGTATTCAAAATGAATGACGTGTCTATGAAATTTGGTTAATGGGTCTGCAAACTGTAGTCAACTTAATCAACGTGTGAGAAAGGGGAGAAATGTGCTTTCAAATATCCGGAAATATTGCATACATGGTTCTTGAACAAGTGGGCAAGTGTGAGCAAATTGTAAAGAATTTTATATGGGGGTTGTACGAGTAAGTGCGCACAGTGCAACTGTGTCGGATTCGGATTGAATGTGTAAATGTGTGCAAATGGGTTGTGTGTAGTATGTACAATTTTCGGAGTCGACAAAGGTTCCACTGTTCCAGATTATGTGTGGAAGGTTGCGTGGAAAACGTTAAGCATGAATACAAATGCAAGGTGGTAATTTGTAAAGAAAGGCGTGATTTACAGGGGCACATAAAAATGTAAAATGAATCGTACCCGTTCGCATACGCGTCTTGCTAATCCTACGCTACGCTAATCCATAAAAATGTTTATCATCCAAAGTCGACTAAAATCTAATTGTATGTTAACCAGCTTTGCTTTTCACAGATGATAACATACCAGCTCGCTTTATCTTTTTACTATTCCATAATCAGCAAAAGCAAAGTTCTAACTTACATGTACTCACTAATCGCCTAATTCAGTTACAGAAGTTTTAGTATTTGCATGAAGTACACTTTACAATTTGGTCTGTCAGTTGTGTTTGTAACGTTGCACATCTATACGAGTCGTCCTACCCTAATAGCTTGTCTAATGTCCGCGGATTCAGATCGGGATCGATCAATGCCTGCGCGTACACATGCAAAAATGGTACATATATTCAATGGAAAGCTCTACAAGTGAAAACATGAGTCTTTTTGCATAGACACAGACACACAGACACAGGCCTAAACTTTTACTATTATATAATGAAAGGGGTAAGAAGGAGTTGTAGAGAAAGCCTTATGATGTGTGGCTAGATTTTTTCTACCTTTTTGCAGAAAAAATTCAGACTCCTCATTGGAAACGTATGATTATACTCATTTTACATTTTACCTATTGCATACCATTTAGTACATTTACCTATTCCCAAACGCCAAGCACATAATATATATATGCATTCACCGATAGCGCATAACCGTACAATTCCGTATGTGTTGTTTCGGATTCGGACTGGTGAAAAATGAAAATAGAGAGGAGAACATCCATACACCACGAGAAAAAACGCTCTATATAGTAAACACTCCTACTCCTACTCCTACAAGCTCACTAAAAACCTCACTTTCTTCAATTTAGCTTCTTGTGCTATGTTGCCTACCGCAAAAAGTGAATTCTTGTTTTGTGTTTATGATCTGCTGAGGGAAAAGGGATATCGTTCTCCTCGTTTATATACCTAAAACCTAAGTAGACTTCTCGCTGATCTGAAAAGTCTGCAACACCTATATGTACACAGATGTTATATTATATCTGAAAATAGTATAAATATAAGAACTATTGTGTAGCACCATTGTACCAGCATTGCATTGCCAGTAGTATTTATATGCAAACTATAAACATATTACTACGTTCACTACGTGCACATTTAGAATGGATTGGGTTGCGTATGTGTATGTTCTCTGAAAACAGGGAAAATGCTGCATATATAACATAAAAGTAGTGGATGTGTATATTTTGCTCCTGTGTTCATACACACAATGCGCATTCACGGAAAAGTGCAACCTGATCATAAAAAGTTTTTTTTAAATAAAACTTTAATTCAGTAAAAAAGCTGTTTGTAACGAAGCTATTGTGCTTGTGATTTAAAAACAGCACTCACGAGTAAAGAAAGCAAGCTTGAGCGTAGGTCGTTTTATAAATTACATACATGCCACTGGTGTAAGAGGAACTTGTAAGTGGCTAAAAGTCTTGGAAAGATTGTGCTTTCAATTGACGAGATTACAGCTTCGAAAATTAGCGTTAAACAGTGGCTGAAAGATAGTTGGTAAGTAAAATACGAGCTTACAAAGTATTTTTACAGGATTATAGTAAACATAAATGCTGGGCTGGCGGAAATTAACAGAAAAGTGGAATGGAAATTACTAGCCATAGCCATATACATATCTTCAGTTACGGCCAGTGGCCGTGGGTTTCTGATTTTGTTTGTGATACCTTAGTTTGCAGTTAGAAAACCATGCACTCATCAAAAACTAAGAATGTGTGGCTCACACTCGTGATAAACAATTTGATTCAGAACATCTTAATACACAGTTCATTCCAATAATTCGTTTCATGCATTGGGCCCTAATGGGTTGAGGTTGGCTTATATAATGCACTTATGAATTACCATAGCTGCGTCCATCCTTAATGCTTAGAACACGGCAAAGGCAACCTCCACCCGCGTGTGACATTTTGTATGATGTTATCAGTGACCCCACCGTTGTTATTTTTACCTGTCTACAGGTGTTCAGAATTCGAAATCCCAGAGTTCGTTTGTACCGTGCGTGGCTCGAGAGCATCAAGTGGGAAGGAGAAGGAGTACACAGAGTGAAGGACCACAGGCAGAGCAGAGGAGCGTATAGGAAGCTAGATCGAGTTTCAGCTACTTAAGGTACACAACAGACACCGGGGAGGTCGTAGCCATTAGGTCTTGTGCCATCATCACTTCATCAAATTCTTTAGTGACATTTGTTGGTTGAAACAATAAAGTAAATTCAATATGGTGAGTGACACAGTTTCCATAAATAAGTCTTTCAAATAACTTTATTCTATATTTTATTTGCTTAATTTGTTTAAATAACTAATCTGACATTTTATTTTATGAAGATTTTGCGTAGTCCTCTAGTCTTGCCTATATTCAGGTCATTCGTATAAATATACTTATTTGGGATATATATTTTGCAACAAACATAAGGGACATACACACAGCCTACAACATTTTAATGTGCGTACAAAAGTTCGAGTTATAAAATCAATCTCTCTCACTGTTTCACTCTCAAGTCTCCCTGAGCCCTTCGCATTTAGGTCTGTGTGTAATTTTGAGTGCACAACACCAAAGGAGAGTGTATGTATGTATAGGTAGTTGGATAGTTGGAGATTTGAATTCCAAAATCCTATTTATTTGCGACCGCTAGTTATTCATAGAATAGGTATCGCTATACTCCTACGGGAGTCTACCCTCCCACCAAGCATCAATAGCATCATCAAACTAACATCAAGAATGAAACAAATATTACCTAATTAGAATTCATATTATGTATTTGTGGTCGGAGTCGGTGTCGGGAATCGGGAATCATGTCGTATCAATGTCCTGTAACCAAACTCAGGAAACTTCAGTATGACCGAGGCGAGGAGTTGTCAAGGTTGTTGAATCTGAGCTAGACAAGTAGGCATATTTGATTGGTGCCAACCCTGCTTCAACCAAGGTATGAACTCAAACATCAAGGTGTCGTGGGTGGGATTTTCATTTCAATATACACTTGACGCTGGTATCATTTCGCCGTGAAGTTTGTCTAACGAGGGTGTGTACAGTTTAAAAATAAGCAAAGAGGAATCTCCATTACACGACTTTCCATAAAAATGCCAATCAACAAGCAGGGATATCCAAATCCCCGTGCTGCTGCATCTATGGCACAGGTAGTATCAACGGTACAAGGATCGACATCACAATCCGGTAACAAACCAGCCCCTCCTGCTCCGCCTGGGAAACCCGGAACGGTTGTGACAGGAGCTGATGGTCACAGTTCAGGGACTAACCAGGGAGGTGGCTTAATTAAAAAATCAAAAAGTAAAACTATCAGCAGTAGCTCCGATGTGGGTGCACATGCATCCCCGGCTGGCTCCTCCAAAGCATTAGCGTCGTCAGGAGGAGGAAAAGGAGCTGCTGCACGACCTCCTCATTCGAAAAATAACATGCGTGGTCGTAGGGTATTTAAATTCATAGATTCACTTCACTACCACCATTACGTTTTTATGTACCTATGATCATAAATCACTTTTATTAACCTTCTGTGCACACGCAATTTGTGGCAAGACTATAGGCAAAAAAAGCTTTTTATGATTTCTACGCACAAATTCTTGTATACCATACCATATTCTAATGATCTCTTTTTATTAATGATTAATTTCAGGGTAATGAGGCGTCACTCCAGTCTGAGATGTGCTCCCACTGTATGACATGTTACGTTTTGAATACATACAATATTTTCATTGACGCGTCTGCCAATCCCTGTTTTTTGTTAAGGCTCGATATTTACAAATGATTTGCTTATGTTTATAACAGTCGACCCGGATGAGATCAAACGGTTAGGTAAAAGATTCCGTAAGCTAGACTTGGATAACTCTGGATCTCTTTCCATTGACGAGTTCATGACGTTACCGGAACTGCAGCAGAATCCCTTAGTGCAACGTGTTATAGATATATTTGATGCAGACGGGAACGGGGAAGTGGACTTTAAAGGTGAAACTTAAATGGGACATTTTACCCGAAACTTTTTGTGCGGAATGCACTAATAAATCTTGAGTTGTTTGCATGCATGCAGAGTTTATACAAGGCGTCTCCCAGTTTAGCGTGAAAGGTGACAAGGAATCAAAACTTCGCTTTGCTTTCCGCATTTATGATATGGACAATGATGGCTATATCTCAAACGGAGAGCTTTTCCAGGTTTGTGCAAACACTTCGACATGCATTTTTAAACAATTAGCAATGACGTTTTAAATGTTCTGTAGTTTCTGTACAGAAAAAAATCACGTATATTTAGTACTCCTGGTACTGTTGACTTTTTCCAATTACTTCACTTGCCATGTAATAATATGTGTTGTGCAATGCAATGTGCCTTGTCTTGTATATAATGTATATGTATATGTATATATATGTCATGCCATGTAACTTCAAATGATCTCTTATCCTCTCTTTCAGTGTGTGTGTGAGTTGTTACCCACTCTGGTGTATCATTGAAATATTGAACTTTTTTGAATGTGCTCTAACCACTGTTTTTATATATACTTCCGTAGGTTTTGAAAATGATGGTGGGCAACAATTTGAAAGACACTCAGCTACAACAAATCGTCGATAAAACCATATTGTTCGCTGATAAAGACGAAGATGGAAAGATCTCCTTTCAAGAATTTTGCAGTGTTGTGGGCAACACTGATATTCACAAAAAGATGGTTGTGGACGTCTAGATGATATATGTATATATAACCAATATGTTCGTTCGTTACTATAATATTATATTAAATTACTTATGCCACACTATTAAACCTGCGTTAATGTATTTTGAAAATATTGCACACGGCAAGTGCGCAAAAACCTTAAACCAAACAAAACATACCTATTATACTACATATATTATATTATATCCGTTTAAATGTTATTATATTATTATGTAAGCTGAATTCACACGACTTTCAAATCAAGATACCATTTTTCATGTCAACAATTATTACTATACATTTATTACAACAAATCAAGTTGCGTCAAAACATCTACCTATATACATTAGCTTCACAGATTCTATACTCAACAGTCAGATATTCAGGCTAATAATTGTTTATATTATTAACATAGTGAGTGCTACAACTGCTACATACATTAAGTCATACAACAATTTCCACGATTTGCAATCATTTAAATGAACTATATACTTATCTAATAAATAATATTGTTCTTGGCGGTTTCAAAGGCTGTTCATGATTATCAATTTTTTTAAATAAGCTGATTTGACTGCCGAAGCTGCTGTGTTAGAAAACAGCTTTAAAACATATGAATTCTAGTTTTGAAACTTTTTGGTTGCGATTTTTGAAATCGCAGAAATACAGATATCCAATTAACCATGCAGCTTCAATAGAAGTAGAAAACGTCTTCTTGCAAATCTTTTTTGCTTAGAAATGTTTCTTACGAGCGATGATATGCAAAATATAAAACATTGGATACAGGTATGCACATTATGAAAGTTGAAAAGGGTTCCACACGCAAGTGTATGAGTATTGTATGACTACTTCATGTAAATACTAAATCGAGCTGGGGTAATTACATGTAGATGTAGACAACATTTTTTATTACTTTCTGCGTATTGGTGGTAATTAGTGGTAGTAGATACCCTATTAAGATTTATCTAAATTTAACAGTTTTCACAAATTCAATTTTCTTTCTACAAAGTAACCACAAGTATATAATACATAAGTTTTTAAATAACCAACTGTTGTGATTGTGACACTTGGGGCGTGTTTTTAATCAAAGTGTGAACAAAAATGATTACATTTCAACTAATATATATACATAAGTTGAATTCAGTGAGATACGCTATACTTGTTACAAAACTAACATAATTTGCGATACGCAAACAGATACAAGATATACAATCAAAAATCTTACTTTATCTCACACTCTACCTAACCTGTTTCTGTAATTTAGCCTGCACGTGTAAGCACTAGTAAGCAGTAATATATAAAAGTGTTCATGAACTTACTTTAATTGTTAATATTGCGCAGCAGAAATAATAAGTAAAAACTCCTCACATGGAATTAGTAGCATCGCCTTCGTCCACAACGTGACGTAGGTAGTTTCTTTCTACAGCGCCGTGAGGGTGACATCCTCCTTATAACAACTCACAATTAAATGAGCCTTCGCCTTTTAACTTACCTCTCTGTAGCCTTGTCCTCAGTAGTTGAGTAGTACCAGGTGCGAATTACTAGATGTAATTCAGGAATTCATGCAATAAGTATGTAAAACAAGTAACAGCTAAATGTCCGCAAAAACTTAATGGTACACGTTTGTTTGCCACTTGTGATTTAGTCAATTACCCTTGTTGAATTTAAATCCCCTACAATCCTAGCTTTAACATTAAATGATGTTAACAGTCATTCTCCACATGAGTTGCATTTAAGTATAATAATAGTTTTTATGTTATGTCATTATGATCATGATCATGACTTCATGGCATGATTGCTAGAATAGAAAAATTACGGTGTACGTACTAATGATGTGTGCATGAAATTCAACATTCAACTACAAAATAAATGTTTTTGTTGAAATTATGGAAATGAATGGTGTAATTGACGCATAACTCACTGATCGCTATCATCGCTTTAAGAATTAACAACGCAATACAGCTCAAACGGGGCTTGTGTAAACAGCTCTTGTTTTATTCAAACATGGAGGAGAATTATCAAAATAAAACTTAAACACCAGCTTGCTTGGCAGCAATTCTCTTATTTCTTTCCTCTGCAATAGACAATTTGACACCCTTGCCCTTAGGAAGTGAAACAAATGGCTTGTTTCCTTTGCCAATGATGAAAACGTAGTTCAACCTGTAATCAAACAAAGGCCCGAATTAATCGCAATTTATAAATAGGTAGTCCATTGTGAACTGAATATAGAGTTAGTCAATTTTGTTGAATTCAAAATGGTATAACGTGTGTCAAATCTCATGGTAATGCACTTGGTGTATGTTGTAAACATAAGAGCGACCGTTTGAGATTTAATCAATTTAGCCTCCTCTTTGATCCGTGACATCATGTTTTATAGGATTGTCACAGCCTCCGAAAGTGGCAATATAGATAAGCTGCGGCTGTCCGCTGTTATGTTGAATGCTTTATATCATATCAATATGTATCATGAATACCTGGTGGCGAAGACGTGTCCCATTGAATCCTTGACATGAACGATATCAAAGGAACCTGGATGTCTTTCTCTGCTTACAACGGTACCAACACGACCCAAGTTACGACCTCCAGTAATCATACACAAGTTACCTGAATTTAAACAAAAAATTAGCTTAGTTCTTGTATATGATTTACTAACTCCTATAGTGTGCGTTATAAGTTGAAATATTTGCATTCAAGTACAAAAATAGCCTACCAGGTTCAAATTTGATGAAATCCAAAATCTTGCCACTAGCGATGTCAACCTGGACAGTGTCATTAACCTTTACCAATGGATCTGGGTATCTAATTGTTCTTCCGTCATTCGTAACCAAAAATGGAACTCCCTTGGGTCCAACTTGCACTCTCCGTACCTTGCAAAGCTTGTACTATAATTACAACAACATCAACATCCAACATTAAAATCATCGCTCACAACATCCGCATACAACTTGAATGTAGCCTAGTCTTCAAGTATCAGATATATATCATTAATCACAAATATTCATTGGATTATGCCTGAATATTTTAATTCATCATAATTATCACACGAATTACTACGCTATTATTATTATTATTGTAACAACATACTTTTGCCTCCTCAGCAGTTATCCTGTGAATGGTGAAACGTCCCTTAACATCGTAGATTAAACGAAAGTTTTCGCCCGTCTTTTCAATTTCGACGACATCTGAAATTCAATATAATAGGGACTACTATAATCCAATATACCGATATTACTATAACTTTTCAACAAGTACTATAATCTACAATTTGTACAATGCAAAAAATACCAAGTGCCTACCAACTCACAACCAATGTCATACTTGTAATAATAATAATTCATTCAGCATTCCTTTTTTTATTCACTTACCCATAAATCCAGCAGGATAAGTTGGATCAGTGCGAACTTTCCCATCAACCTTAACCAGACGCTGCATTACGATTTTCGTTACTTCAGCCTTCGTCAAGGCATACTTTAGACGATTACGAAGGAAGATAACCAAGGGAAGGGACTCCCTCAGTTTATGAGGTCCAGTGCTGGGTCGTGGAGCATAAACACCCCCCAACTTATCCAACATCCATGCTTTGGGCGCATTTAAGCGCTTCAAGTGCTTTTTAGGGCCACGAGCCTAAGCATCCAAAAAATATTAAACGAAACATGGATTAAATTAAACCCCAAAAATCTAAATGATTACTCCAATTAGTCCAGCACACTTTCAAAAACTTACCATGATTATAATCCGGTAGACTAACTTTTCCTCCCAGAAAGTCTGATCAACTTGGCGAAGAATGGAAGAAATAAGGATTTCACTCACCCGTCCGTCGTGTTCGTGTACAGCAAAACACGATACTCGATACTACTCTCTCAATCTGCGGCAATAGTTGTGTTCAGCAACAGCATCGGCATGCATAAGCCACTTTGGATTTTCCCGTCATGTCCGCCACACACACTCCATCCCACATAGTTCATCCACGAGCTCCTAGAATGCTCAGCCAGTCGAGTTGCAGCCAGCCTAAAATACTCCATTCCATCCAACCAAGAAGATTTTGCAATGGGAAAATTGCCCAAGGCGAAAATACATAAAAGTGTGAAGTGGATGTTGTGGATACGATACGAATACGAACGACTTTGGTGTATGATACGGATGGGCAAGGATATGTACTAAAAAACACTGTGTATATCTACCTGTATGTACTTAGGTATGTACATCTTTTTTATGCTTAGTCCTCCGTATGTACTACCCTCTCATCTCCCTCCTTTCCTCCGTACTCACTCCTTCTTCTCCTGCATACTCTCCTGCTCTGAAACTCCAAATTCTCAACTGCTCCGCCAATGAACGCTACTTTTTTTATGTATGTATGTGTTGATGTTATAAAAAGATGCATAATAGGCAATAGGTATATCTTTTTTGTATTTTGTTGGTTTTTTTGTAATATAAATACAGAAGTATACACTGTGTGTATGTTGTATAGGTGTATCTAACCATTTCCGTGATTCATATTTGGTTGGGCTTGAAATGTTTTTCTTCGCAACATCTTTATAATATACACTTTTTCTGTTCATTTCATACTTTTGAAGAGTCTTTTGACTACTACTGCCCACACAACTTGCAATTTTGTAACACGAAATTGTAAGCGTATTATATACCTATGCATTATATTTGGGAAGGATTCCATTCCAGAAATACGTATAATTGGAAAGCAGTGTAGAGAGTTGAAGAAGAGAACAATAATTACTTACTTAATTTTTTTTGAGCCAGTTTGTTTGGAACACAAAAACAATAGCCATTTGTTCACGGAAGAAATATATTTTCACTTGCACTCGCCATTTTTGATTTTGTGGGACAGTGAGATTTAATTTAGGAAAGCTTTAAACTCTCCTTTTACAATCGTCCGCAGATCGCAGATCGCCACTGACGCCACCATTCACCATTCTTTATTCATGACATTCTCTTGAAGACGCCTTCAAAGCCATATTTAACGAGTTGCTGTTGCTGCTGCTGCTACGTTACTACAAGAAACCCAAAGAAAAGAGAGACGTTTATACTCACAAACTCAAAGTACACCCGTGTGCTCACTCACGAGGGTCCCGAAGAAGGTGAAGAAGCTTGTCTTTGAATATATTTTTAAAAAATCATCTCCGTTATTGTCTGTCCATTTGTCACCTGGAGGAGAGAGAGGAGGTGCTCAACTGCTCATCAAGCACTCGGTGAATTATTGATTTGAAGTCACTCACTCACTTGTCACTTGTTGTGGAAGTAGAAACATTCAGTCAGAGTCTGTTGTTGATAACCCCTTTGATAATTGACCATCGAGAGCAGTAAGGAAGCCACACTACACTAGTTGGACATTCATTGAACTGTGTAAGCGACAAGAAATTCATTAAATATCAACATCAACTCATCGTTGCATTGCAGAGCAGAACCAACACAGATCAGCTGAAAACCCCAGTCGCTCATCACCAAGGGTTTGCTTTCTGAGAGTTAGAGTTTACCAAGCTTACATCATCTCCAGCGTCAAGGGAAGTCTTCATTTTCATTTACTAAACCAACGCCAGCCAACCTGTGACCTTCACGTGCTAAAGAAGTCAGTTGCCAATTGTCAATGCTCTTACAAAAGTAAAGATTGCTATCCTTGGATTTTGGAATTGAAGCTGTTGACAGTGTAAACAGAAACGGAAGGTATGTGTCAAATATCAATGAGTAGTGGATTGCAATTGGTAAAAATGATTTGTGACTAATTAGTATTTTACCGTTTTTCTGCTTAGGACACGAAAACCTTCCTTTGGGGTTCAGATCTTATAAAAACTTTTACACGGAGGAAAAATCTGTTATTGACAAGAAGTCTATCTCCAGTACTATTGGACTACCGA
>JAANSN010005792.1:0-11720 GCA_036850665.1 Dicranocentrus wangi
CCTCATTAGATTTAAGCTTATCTTGCAATTCCTTAACATGCGCATTCAACTTTGCTTCCCGAGCCAATATATTGGCCTGCTCCAGGCGTTGACGACGTTCAAACCCCTTAGGGTTTGGTCTACTACACAATTCGCAAAAGAGCATCGCCTTTGTAAAGAAACAAAAATCCTGACAATTTTTGCATGTTTATAAATTATATAATGATTTGACAATTTAGTTTTTACCATTGATATTTGCGTCACATGTTACGCATGTCGACCACCCATTGACCCACTCCTGACTTCGTAAAAGTATTGGTTTTTTTGCATGAGCCATATGGACACCACTCTACATGTCGAGTTGTAAAGTTAATTTAATACAATTCAATTTAAACAATGTTAAATTGAAATGGCAACGCTATTATCACCTTACCCAGCTTGTCCGTAAATGATTCGACCACATTCAGCACAGAACCTATCATCGTTCTCGTAATTGACTTTTGGTCGTTTAGGTGGTGAATTGGGATTTTGATCAGTTCGCTTCCACCCATTGTGACTTTGATGACGATAAAAATTTTGTTTCTAATTAATCTCCATTTTGTTTCTAACTAACGGAACTCTATCGTACGTAAAATATATAAAGAGCTGACTTATACGCGTAATATACATAAGAGGATAACATGCTTATACCTCATAATGCTATACGGCCACCCCAAAATCTTTCCTGTTTGCTCTTGTGCTTTGCAATACATATCCACACTCACGTTCGCACATACCTACTAACGTTAGTTGACGCGACTCACGCAGGCACTCCGGTACAAACGCTGAATTCTTAAAGCAGATAAACAATACAATATGTTATGTATGTACTACTTGATTGAATACAATGAAATACGGACGGACGGATAGGATATAGAGGCAGAGGATATGATGATATAGATAGAATAGACTGGCATCATGTGCATTTCTTGTCGTCACCACCGTAAGGATTTGTTATTGTGATGTGCGTGTCGTGTAAAAGTCGTGTTCCTCTTGGTAGACTTGGTAGAGAGAGAGAGAGAGAGAGAGAGAGATTGTTTTTTTGGACCCTCTACTTTCTTCTTCCTACCATTTTTTGCAGCTGGTATGATTGAATTTGGTGGTGTACTTGCAACTGCAACAAAATAGGATCAGCCTGATTTTTTTTTTATCAAAGGCTCACCATTGTTGATACATATTATTATACTGTTCTGTCTGCTGTTGGTTTCTCAAAGTGGACTGAAAAGTCCGAGTTGTAGACCAAGTGAGGTCGACTTTCTTTGTATATTTAAATAAGTGCTCTTTGTGGTATTCAGCGGTAATAATAATATACAACTTGATATATATATATATCTGATGTGTGTAGTGTAATAATATTATACGGTGTACCAGTGTACTTGAACTTCCTGTGTCGGACGGAGGAGTGAAAGTTTTTTATTATTATTAAGTTTTATCTTAGTAAACGAATGTTTAAACGGTCATCATTTGACTTTGGTTGGGGTGTGAACAAATTAATTAATTAACGGGGTTCAAGGAAGGTGTATTAAGGGTTGTCAGCAGTTGTGGAATTGTCTCAACACGCAGACGAAGGAAACAAAGGAGGTACGGTTGACGGTCGTTTATAGTATTATACTTGTACAATAATTATTATTTATTTATATAGCTAAAATTTATTATTATTATATTATTCTGTAAACATTCAACCTTGCGAATATTGATGGATAGTGAGGATTACTGATTGTAGTCAAAGCAGTGAATGTTAATTTATAGTTGTTGGTTTTAAAAACTAGTGTCCTTGAAATCTATAATCCTCTACTTGTGCTCCTTAAAGTCGTTAGTCGTTGGTCGTAGTGAAAAGATATTATTTGAGGTGTAATAATTTAACAACAGCTGACTGACACTCAATAGAGTTGACTGACAGTCAACAGTTAAAATATACTCCAAAAAAGCTTGAGACCCTCTGTGTATTGTTGATTGTTGGAGTTAGGATACAGCTGATAGCCAAACTCTGTTATATATTATCATTTATTCAACGCATTTATTGTCATTATCATTAAAAGGTCACTAGCAATAATAAGTCACTAATTTTTAATTGTTTCCTTCTTTTGTCCAGTATCAAGAATATAGGCTGAAGTAGAAGAGGGATCTCTCCGATGATATAAAGATGGGGTTAAATATATCTAAAGTGTTGCTCTCAATGGGAGCAGGTGGTGCAGCAACGTTACTGATTTACACTTTGTGGAAGACCGATAAGCCACTAACAGTAGCTCAACGTAAGCGTACCCAAAATAATAGTTAAATATTCTATAAAATATAAATCTAAATTCAAGTACTTACATACATTACATATACATGCGTTGCCAATTTTTATTAATGTCTTTCTTGGTTTGTTACAGGAACTCCCATTTTGGGTCTGCGCAATTGTGGGAACTCCTGTTTCCTCAATGCCATTTTGCAAGCTTTCGCATCCTGTCGGTTTATGTTGGGCTGGTTGCGAATCAAGGATGAAGGTGTCAACAATAACGTCACGTTTCCTGTTGCAGCGATACAATCCTACCGTGGCCTGTCGTACCCATTGATTGCGGCCATGTATCGTGCTATATTGAGTTAGTGCAAATATATTTTAAAATGTTAATATTATTATTATTACGTAACGAAGTGAGAATTGGGAATACATTGGAAAAATATTGTGTCTATCCTGACAGTTATCAACAGGAACATAGACGTCGATGAAAATGTTTATGCAAGTAAGGTGCCTGGCGACGTGCTAACTGGGCTACGTTTTCATGGGCACAGGATTGGAGTACAGCAGGAGCAGGATGCCTTTGAAGTATTTCAACTTATTGCAATGGTTTTAAACTACGAGGTGGAGCTTTCAATTCGCCGAAAGCAAGTTGGTTCAATGGGTACCCTCAACAATAATGGATTCATGGAGAGCGTGGATGAGGAGCCTGTAATGCTGCCAGAAGAAACTCATGAGGAGCAAGTCGTTCCACGAGTGGACATGGGCATGGGATGTGGAGACTGGGCTTTGGTCGGCGATGTTGATTATCGTGTTTCTGATGGGATTTACTCCAAACGACGACTTCAGATGAAGTGGGACTACAAAGTGTCTCCGAAATCCCCTTTCCACTGCCTCATGTTTTCCCAAATGCAATGCATTGTGTGCATGACCAAGGTATAGTTCATATATATTGCGTACGAGTGAAGGTTTTGCTTGTAGTATGGATTTAATTTTTATGTTACCAAGAACGTGGTTGTGTGCTCACTTGATTGTTTCAATTTTAAAGACTAAGGTGCGCCTGGAAGCCGCAGAGTCGCTAACCTTACCGCTGCCACCTCCCGAATCATGTGATGGTGTCAGTATCAATGAGTTGTTAGTAAACTACATGAAGCCAGGTCTCGTACATAATGTTGACTGTGACATGTGCTCCGCGAAAGCTGCAGAGACATTAAGTGGAGCTGGCGGTGTGCTAAGTGGAGTTAATCCAAAAATCAAAACCTCGTTTTTCAAGTACAATTATATCGCAAAGGTAAAATTGCATTTTTGTCTTTAAAAAATCAATTTTCAGCGAAATCACAGTTTGTCTAAAAATAAACAGCGTATCGTTTCTGAAATTGTTGTATTTTAGCTTCCGAACACTCTGTGTATCCATATTCCTCGTTGTTTGTGGGGGATAGACGGCCTAACCAAGAGGACTGAGTATGTGCGTTTCCCGGAGCGACTTAATCTAAGCATTTTGAAAAGACTCTATGATGTAAACGCGATGGAGAATGAGGCAGAAGATAATGAAAATCTCAATGAAAAGTCTGACAATGAAGGTGGTTTGCGCCGTTTCCGAAATTCAGAATATCATCTTGTGGCAGTGATTAGCCATGTAGGCGTCGGTGTGGACGGTGGCCACTTTGTTACCTTCCGGAAAAAGCCAGTAACTGATGGTATATCTACAGGACCGTTAAGGTAATTAGCTGCGCTCACTCTACGTGTGTATTGTTCGAATTGTTTCACTACTTTGATCTTTGATTTAATTTATATTATCATAATAATAATTTGAACAATTCCTATTTCAGTTGGTACTACGTTTCTGATGAAATGGTGCAGCCGATTCCCTACTCGTGTGTTATGGGGACCAAAGCTTACATGCTTTTCTATGAGAAGACGCACATTTCCGCGTGATGATATCCTAAACTAATAAGTTGAAGCAGTACCTAAAAATCCAGTGTAATCCTTGAAGAAATTTTTTCCCCAAAATTACTCGTATAGTCGTTACAGAACCAAAAATAACTAGAATAACTATTCTTGATTATATGTATACTTTGTTTTCGTAAATTACTTATCCGGCTTGAGCATTAATCATCAGTTTATTCGATACGTTTGCCTCAATGAAAATCTAAGGTGAAATAAATTTCCCATGCACTGTAAAATCTTAACGTGAACATTATCAAAGTGCTTTTAGAAGCGTGCAAAAGGTCTTTTAATAAATCCAAAGGAAAATATAAATATGAACCGTGTAATTACAGGTTACGTATATATGCAAATACATGATTTTTCCAGTAATTGCAAACGTATTATAAACCTATGCAAATCCTTAAGATAACATGAGTCAAGATCGAGTCGTAGAAAATCGAAAACATTGTTGCCACTATGTGCTCTATTAGCTGTATTTTTCACATTATGCAAGTTATGCTGAAATTGGAAATAATTCATTTAGCTCATACAATAACATGTAGCTGTTATTTCGTTCTTGTAGAATGTACGAATACTAGTCTGATTTCAAATTACCGGTGTTCAGTGTTGAACGCTATTTGTGGAAGTCACATAATATCGTAGCCGCGTCATTGTTGCCATTAACCTTTTACCTCATATGTACTTTTGTCCTGTGACAACTGTAAATACATGCTCCGAAAAGGACATTTTTGGTATACACGGGAGAAGCTTTACGGCGGATTATTTATTTATTTAAGGTCACACAAAATATCCTTGAAATTACTATTAATTAATACGTTGCATGCTAGACATGCTGATAGGTTTGTTATACACGTGATTTTTGTTGCAAAGAATGTCGTGGTTATTGTAATATTTACACCGAAAAATAATATGCAATTTAATATAATCTTTTACGCATGCATCTGACATGGATTAAGGAGATAATGTCAGTAAATTAGGCTAATCATTACTGGATGCAATGCAAAATTCGTGATTGTTAACAACAATTTATTTGATTGTCACTTAATTTTGATTTTCGAGCAGTCTAATCGTAAGCGTAATGTAAGACGACCCTATAGAAAAATTAATACGTACCTAGGTGTTTTATTTATTAAAACTATCATTATCACCGTAATTGGAATCGTAAAAATACAAGACTTCGATGGTGTAGCGCAACGCATGTGCTACATATAGTAGAAAAATCTTTGTACAATTAAATTCATGTTCCAATGACATGTTGTTAGTGTTTGGGATAGGTAAGAACATTTTAACCCCGCGGTTTGAATATGATTATGATAGAAAAATATCATAAAATACGATGTGATGATATGACTAATGTAGAAATCTCAAGTTTACTTACAGAATAATATGAAGGTGGAATATGCATACTTAAAGTCTGATGAATGTTTTGTTTAGTCAGTATCTATTTATAAGAAAATCAAGTTAATATAATTATGATTATTGACTATCTCTTATTCTAAACTGGTATAACCTTTCTATACCTGCAGACTGCTACCTATAATTGAAGTGTTGTTTTATTTTATACAGCGGAATTGCGGAGGGGGAAACGGTTTGTAAATTTATAAAAGTAACCCGAAATAAACGTCGTTTGGCATGCGAAAGTGATCCAATAAAATTTTGCAGTTTTAGCAGTTTACCAATTCTTTGCATTGCGTTGTGTTTGCAATTTAATTTATTTCATATTCCTGGACACTTTTCAAAGTTTTTCATTCATATTACATTCACATCCTCTGTATGAGTCACTGGCTCTAATCTAGCCCAAGCTTGGCACCCTAATTTTTTATACGTTTTTTTCTTGAATGGTTCTTTAGATAAAAAGGACGCATTCTGTACTGATACAAACACATGGAGCATGACTGCTGACCATTGCATTGCAAGTTGCAACCACAGCATATTCCTTATTTTAACCGCATGTATTACTCGTACTTGTACTCTAGCAGCTGAGCATCAAATCCATGAGCAATTCCACAATATCAATACTGTGCGTCATGCACAGCAATACGCAAGCATTTTTGTAGATCTGCGTTCGGTTTCGGCACATCCGCTTATTGTGCGGATTACTTTTGTCAAACCACTAACAGCATTATTTTTATTTTATTTTATTGTTTTAAGTGGCAACCTGGCAACTTCTATTTCAGAAGTGGGAAGTGGGTATGGAGTTTTAATCCTTTCTAGAAAGGCAAGGTCACGTCTCTATATTGTCAATTGTGAATTCTTCATGATTCTATTGTGTAGCAATCACCTCGTTTATAGTTTTTAATTCTATGAATAAAGCATTCACAATTGTAATGGTCGGATACTGCCTTTGAACACCTAATGAATTCACTTTTCAAATCCTTGACTTGGAAAGTGGAACCTAGGAGGAGGGAGTGCCTCGGACAAAATTCATTTCCATTTTTAACGCCACCGTCGTAACGTACCTGAGTTTTCCTCCGTTAAGATGGCATTCGCAAAAATTAGCGGCGTCATTTTTCTGACACTGCTCCTCGCCGCTTCATTACCAGCAGAGGCACGTAAAACGAAGAAACAGCTTGAGACAACAACCGAAAAGGGAGTGGAAGGAGATGTGGACGACACGATAACCTGGATCACAGGCGACAACAATCATACAATACCTGGAGCCCGGTTGACAAGCACTGATTCATCCGTCTTGATTGGCTCCTTTAACATGAAGCAGTTTGGTGCCAAGAAATCCAATAATGGCCAGATATTGAGAATAATCGCAAAAGTAATTTAGTGTATATTAGTCATTATTGGCGTACCATGGCATTTCATTAGAAAATGTGGAGAATTATAACATTTTTCTGTCTTTCATAGATCATTATGAGGTATGATGCCATAGCTTTGCAGGAAATCACGGATGTGAAGCAGTTGGCAATTAAGCAGTTAATAGGGGCGGTAAATGACGAGTCTACTAAGCCCTACCACTACATTCTTTCTTCTCGTGTGGGGCGTTCCAAGCAGAAGGAACAGTATGCGTTGTTTTATCGGTAAGACAAGCTGAAAATTAGTATAAATCCCAATTTTTCACCGTTTAAAAAAAATTATGAGCATGCCT
Organism: Dicranocentrus wangi; assembly: GCA_036850665.1. NCBI lineage: Eukaryota > Metazoa > Arthropoda > Collembola > Entomobryomorpha > Entomobryidae > Dicranocentrus > Dicranocentrus wangi. The sequence continues at coordinate 7,284 of JAANSN010005792.1, forward strand.
TGATTATGAGTCCGTTACAATTTGATGTTGTAGACCAACGGTATTCCAAGTCAAAAATGATTTACTTTATCCAGAGGATTCCAACACTGATCCTTTCGCAAGAGAACCACATATTTGTGAATTGATAATGAAAAGAAATGGTTTGTGTTTGTTACATTAATTTTTTTTATATGAATTTATAACTTGGGTTTCATGTAGTCATTTTAATTTCCTTCAATATAATTACAGGACAAAAGATTGCCCTTGTAAATGTACACATCACCCCGAGGGATGCTGCTGCTGAAATAGACTCACTAATGGATGTACACGAATGGATTGAGAATCAAATGCGAATCAGTGTAAGTTCATCTGAACATCTATTAAAAAAACTTTATACCAAAATACCAATTCATTTGCAAAGGTTCAAAGGTTTAATTTTCTTTCAACATATATACAGAACATAATAATATTGGGAGACTTGAATGCGGATTGTGAATACATTCGTAAAAAGGATTTGCCCAACATTAGATTGTTGCATAACTCAAGGCTCAAATGGTTAATCCCAGACAACTTTGACACAACTGTAGGCAGTACAAAATGTACTTATGATAGGTAAAAGAGGCTTCACTCACTCACTCGTAAAATGAGAAAATGTTGATTTATAAGAGAGTGATTGTATAACATGGTTTTTATTTTTATCCTAGAATCATCGTTAGCGGGCCGTACCTTTCAAGGAATTGGGTCGTTGGCTCGGCTGGCGTCTTTGAATTTGACAATGTATACGATTTGGACAAGAAATTGGCATTAAATGTGTCAGACCATTATCCTGTTGAGTTTCAATTACGTGTGGAACCTGTCCTGGATAGAGTGGCGGAACGCATGGAGTCATCTTCCTCGGAGCAAGTTTCTCCACATGACTTGACATTTTACGGACTTTCGTTAGCTTTATCGAATTTTGTTTTTTGGAATTGTTAAACAATTTTTATATATTTGACATCAAAGCGTGTGTGCTGATGAGTGGTTTGTGGTTTGAACGTGCTGTGCTTGCAACGTTATGTGATCTTAAGTCTGCCAGTAACTTTTTTCTTAAGTCTATTGTTATAGGTATACATAAAGATAATTATTTTGTTATCCTTGTAGCGAATTTTATACAATAAAGCAAAATATTACGTACATAGGTTACGTACGTCAATGATAAGGTATGGTAATAAGTTTGTTGTGAATACAATCAGTTAATCAATTTTTAATTCTATATTATAGACATGGATGATCATGCAACATTAGTAAGAGAACAACGTTAGTAGCGTATCTAATAATCAAACGGTTTAAACTCCGAACGGTCGTTCCTTTTTATAGCATGCGGACGACCACAAATGAACTATCCGAGTAATAATCCCGCAAATCAACTCGGAATGTTAGCTTCATTTCAGAACATTATAACGGAAATAGTTTTAGTTGCGCGCTATCCGCGAAAGCTATATAATTCGCGACGCGCGGCATTAGGATTTCAAAAATGTATGTTTCTAATTATTGACATTTAGTGTAAAGCGCTAAAAGTGCGCAATTGTGCGCTTTCCGCGCAAGCTATGTAATTACGCGACGCGCGGAATTAGCATTTCAAAAATGTATGTTCATAATTGTTGAAATGTAGTGCAAAGCGCTAAAAGTGCGCCATTGCGCGCTATTCGCGAAAGCTATATAATTGCGCGACTTCGAAATTCGAATCATATGTGCGCAGTCTGCGAAATTTAAATTTAAAAAATCTCAAACGTCTTCCGCAACGTTGATAAATGCGTTCTTACAGTTCATCTATTTATTCATTAGGTTTTGGTTTACTCGAAATTCCAGCACGAATCGTGTGATTCGGCTGGTTGCCGTAACTGGCTCTGGGTAGAAGTAGTCCCATCACAAAAAAAAACATTTCACGTTCGTCCTACCACTCTATCTACTCGTCAACGTAAAATACACAGGCCAAGCCTTCGTGAAACAGTGAAGTGTGACAATGCATCAACTGTGTGTCAAGTTACCCCGAACCACCGCGGAATATTCAATACACTTCTTTTCTTTCTCTACCTGAAGGACCCCAAAACATCGTTATCACAAAACTTGTTTACCATTACCTTAATTGCGCACACTTGCGCAATTTAAAAAATATATTTGAATGCAAAACTCGCGACACCAATGTGCGACCATTTGAGTAGTACAATTATGTATCCCCACTATATCCGCAATTCTTCGTGCAATGCACGCAAAACCACGAGCCGCTTGGGTTTTTGGGTGTAAAAGGAGTTGGTAGGAAGCGAAAAACACTGTATTTCTATCGCTTCTCGGCCTTTTGGCTAAGATCAAAGTGTAGTATCTGTTCTTATCAGCTTAATCTCTGATATGTCGCACATTGTGTGACACAGAAGATTAAACCGATTTTTGGGAACAGGATGGGGTCGTGAAGCTTGCTTCCGCCCGTCCACGGGTTGGCCACGGTATTGCAGTACCGCCGGGATCGGCCCAATAAACAAATCAAAAGAAATACTCCTAGTGCGACTTCAACAGTGCGCAGTCGCAATCGTATTATATACATTTCGCATGATACTACATTTTCAATTCCGCTGTGCGCATGTTAGCGCTGTACTAGCGCGTCGCGTAACAATATGAATTTCGCACATAGCGCGCAATTGCGCACTTTTAGCGCTTTGGACTAAAACTAAACAACTATTGATGTGAATTTTAGAAAATCTGAAACGTTCGTCGCGTAATAAGTATTTTGCGCATAGCGCGTAAATGCGCACTTTTAGCGCTTTGGGCTAAAATAAAAATTACTATTGATGTGAATTTTAGAAAATCTGAAACGTTCGTCGCGCAATAAGTATTTCGCGCAAGCGCGCAAATGCGCATTATTAGCGCTTAGCACTAAATTTTAACCAATTTTGTCATTTATTTTAGAAAAATTAAAATTGTGCCTCGCGAAATATTTATAATTTAGCGGATAGCGCACAATTGCGCACTTTTAGCGCTTTGGAATGGAAAAAATGAACATGCATGGTTAGCATAATGTATACAGGCAGCGCGTCGTGTAACATTAAGAATTTCGCACATAGCGCGCAAATGCGCATTATTAGCGCTTTGCACTAAATTTCAACCAATTTTGTCATTTATTTTGGAAAATCCAAAGCTGTGAGTCGCACAATATTTAAGAAGTTCGCGGATAGCGCTCAAATGCGCACGTTTAGCGCTTTACACTAAACAACAAATTTTGACATTTTAACAAATATAATATTGTACGTCGGGCAATATTTAGAATTTTAACAATCGACTTTTAGAAATTTTAGAGTCCGTATTTGAATTTGAAGAGCTATGTAGTTGTGAAATTATCGACAAACAGAAAGACAGACAGACTGTCGAGTGGAAACTTTTGTATATTTGTATTTAGCTTTTGTTTTGTTTCAAATATGTGCAATGTGCACCACACCACATGTCCGAATGCTGTGAAAAAGTTTATAAAAAAAGGAATGCTCGGTGGGATTCTGTAATGAAAATTAAGTTGGTGGACGTTTGGATGATTTTGATGGAGCAGATTATACTAAAAAATATCCCTTTTCCGTGCTTTTTGTTTTTGATTTTCATTGGAGTGTTTAGATAATCGTGACCTGGCAATTTTGTAAAGGTTAATTGTAAAAATCAAGCAGCATGAGTGGCAAGAAACAGAAAGCAATTCCAGGGTGGTTCCAGTGTTGAGGTTGTATGCTGAAATGCCTATGCCTGTTGAAATATGCCTAATTACTTACCTACCAGTCTTACAGACAAGAGTTTTAAAAAATTATCTATGTAATAAGGCAAATGTTCAAGAGGGTCCTTCATAGATGTTTAACGTGAACTATTGCTTTTTATTGAAGATTTAATTTTCATAATACAATCAACCGCAATGCAAAAGAATCGAGTAAATCAAGTTGTCAATATTCGATCATTGTTTAAACCTCCTGTAATCCCCTTCTTGATATGAGACTTCCAAGAAGTTCTTTGACCTTTCTATTTCTCTCAGCATCCCTATTAATAAATAATTACATAAGTATTATTGCATAAGATGAAATTACATAAAAATATGTCGTGCAAAAGTTTAAATGCCAATGTAAATCATACGTCAATGCTTGTTCCTTTAGTTGTTGCTTTGCCAGGAAAGCGTTGTCCTTCAACATCTGTCTTGCTGCACTCTTCATTTCCTTTTTCACTTTGTAACTGAGACGAGCCTCTTCCTGGGTTTGACCCTTCATAGAACTTTCTTAGAATCAAGTCTTTTCTTATCAGCTTAATCTCTGATATGTCGCACATTGTGTGACACAGTATATTAAACCGATTTTTGGGAACAGGATGGGGTCGTGAAGCTTGCTTCCGCCCGTCCACGGGTTGGCCCGGTATTGCAGTACCGCCGGGATCGGCCCAATAAACAAATCAAAAGAAATACTC
>JAANSN010005793.1:0-11716 GCA_036850665.1 Dicranocentrus wangi
TTTACGTACTTTTTCTCTGTACTCAGCGAGCTTTCTTATTGTACTTAACGTACTTTATTCATATATCAAAACATACATCTCACACAGTTAAGTTACACGTTGACTAAACTGAAAACGACATATGGTAATTAATATAGAGTGGGCCTAATTAAAAGCAAGGGGTTCAGGCAGCCAAATAGTACGGCGCTGTGACGGTGAGACTAAATTTAGAGTTAAGACAAAAGGAAAGAATGAAAGGGTTAACTTAACTCAAAAGTGATTTTGAAGACTCTTCTACATATCCCATATTTCTAATTGTAAGTTTAACATGGTGAGTTCAGTACCGGTATTACTTATGATTATCTATGCAAGTATTTTCGACTCAGTTTGTATGTAAAACAAAAGCGCTTACTAGTTTTATATCAACTTATTTTTTACGTTTTTGAAAACAATTATTGGCCATTCTCCGCCTATTCAATTCCAATATCCGTAATTGGGTAATCTTTAAGCATATAGGAAGAGAAAACTAATTATTTTCGTTATTACAAACGCTCATATAGGTATAATACACACACTACACATGCCAGCTTTAATTGGCTCCTCAAATGAAAATTATGGATGTATACATGATATTATGGAGATGGAGCAAGGAGCAATAATATTGTCCGAATAATAGCCATTGCCACTGCTCAAAAACAACGTGCTTGCTATTGTTGGCGACAGGAAATAATAGCATAGCCTCGCCCTGCTTGTTTTGCATCAGGAATACATTTTTTCCTTGGAAAATACATTCTTCTTTTTGGCTTTCCTCCGAAAAATATATAATTTTAGGTGGAAGGTGTTGAAATTCAGTGCAGTATGAGGCAAAATAGTATACGCAAGATTAGCTTAACATATTATAGTAATAATTACTCGCATTTCATATTTGAAATAGGACTGCCATGGATTCGTATCAAAACGTTAAATTTACTAAAATAAGCAGTTATAAGCTTTGACGAACTGTAGTAGCAAAAACTAAGTATTAAGTGAACGAAACCGAGTAACGCCAACGAGAATGGCTAAATTTTTATCAATTTATGTTTTGTGGAGACATGTTCCATCGCTGTCCACGACATCAGTCAACCTTATTTTACTTATGTGCGCGGCCGTCCAGTGCGGCACAACCTACAAAGTAATCACCGGCACTCTCGAACATCTCAAGGCAGCTGCCAAGAGCGCCAAAATGTCTGACAACCTGGAGATGCTCAGCGGAAGCGAAAGTCAAAAACATCCTGAAGATATCACCAATTTGGAGGATTTGTTCCTCTTCAATTTCCACCACTGTCTACTTCACGTTAGCAATAATGAAGGGGTCAACTTTGAGTTCCGAAATGTGCCCCTAATCCTTCGGAAACTGGTGCCGGCTCTGCAACTTCAAGTAAATCAATTACGGAATGGAGCCGTTGTTGGGGTACACGAAGACTTGCTAATGTATTCTTCTAATTTACCCAATGTGAGTAATAATTCTTATCTGAAATTCCACACATCCACCCCGCCTTGTTTCCTTTCACCCTTAATGTCGGGCTCCCTAGGAGCGTGCTCAAAACTAGCTCGGCTGCCATTCGTCACCAACACGAAGCCGTGGAACTGTTTACTTGAAATTGAGATTTACCCAAAAATTGACAAACACAGAAACAAGGTGGTCGACAAGGTCCAGGAGCCTATGTTTAGCCAACTCCCGGCAACCGTGTACAATTTTTGGTCAGCGCCATCTCAACAGATGACGTCTGTGAAGGTACTAGTGCTCCATGAACCCACGGTTGGCAGTGCTCATTTGAAGGTGATTTTTGACAACTGGGTCTTTGCCAACCTCGGGTCACGACAAGGGTTTCTTGGGCTGGAAACAAATATCCTCAACCAACATTCCCGATTTCTAAACCAATCCGGCGCTGCCGCCGCCGCCGTTGTGAGCGCAACCAGGACAAAATTGTGCTTGGGCTGTGAGTCAGAGAACGAATATATTCTCAGTTCTTTGCAATTTACGTTGAAGGAGTTTGGCTCGATTGGCCCCAAGTTAATATGGGATGTTTTCGAGCCTTTGCCCGGAATGGTGGTACTCTGGATGAAACACTTCAAGTTTGATTTGCATCCGGATCTGTACTGCGGGCAACCCCGAGTAACCCAGTTGGCAAAATTTTATACGGAGGATGATGGCAATGGACCGCTTGTCCTTTCCTTGTATCTCTCTGTGCTCAAGTCGGCCCTTCAAAACTACTCCTTGATATTTACTGGATTCAGCGAGTCTCCTGTTTGTCAAAATGGGAAATTATTGGTAGAGCAAATTACCAACTTCCCCAAGCACAGCATACAATTATATATGCAGTTGGAGGTGGGCAAATTAGGCGACAACAGAAAGTGGTTCCAGTTTCCGGCCCGCATCTGGAACCCTCTTGACTCACTGGGATTTGCAAGCTGTGGAGCCCCCTCCCTGGAGGGCCTGGCCTTCAAAGAGTTGGTCAACATTTTTGACATTCACATTTGGCTGGCGACGATCCTATTCCTGCTGATTACCTATCCCCTAGTTTCCTACGGCGTGGAAAGGGCCAGCACCAGCGTGAGACCAAGAGCGACCACAGCTCCATTCTCGTGGCGGACCTTTCTGCAGCCGGTTATAGTTTTTCTGGAAAAGGGGGATCCATTAACGACCTCCCAGGGGAAACTGCCCGCCTTGAAGATTATGGTGGCGGCATTCTGGTTGGGTGCCACGGTGCTGAGCAATGCCTACCGGAATGACAACGTGTACAACATGGTGCTGCCCAGAAGGGCCATTCCGATTAAGTGGTTTGAGCAGCTGGTTACGAATGACTACAAAATCTACACAAGGCTGGAAAACTTGGTGACACGAAGGCAACTTTGGAATGATGTGAACTTCCTCATTAGCCAGGACAACGTGGAGCTGGGTGGCTCACATTTGGTGAAATACACTCAGACAATTACAAGAAGAGACAATTTGAATGAAACAATGATTAGGTCGCGGAATACTCCTTCGGAAATTAGCCTCCACTTGAAAGGGCTCCATTTGTTTGAGAATGGCACATTTTCAGCTGCGAGAAATCATAGTATGCTCCATCCAAATGTGGTTGGCTTGCTTGCCAATTGCAAAACCTGCCACAATTCCGATTCCAACGAGACGGTTCTCTTTCAGAGCCGGCAAACGGCTTTACTACTAGAGGGCCTCGCTAACTGTTCCAAATTTGGTGCCATTCTCCCCCGGTCCATTTCCGGGAAATGGATCCAACACCTGAAAGGGGAAGGTCGGATGGGAGCGTCATTCGGCAGAGAAACCATTCTTGACATCGGATTCACAATTTGGATCAAGCACTGGATGCCCAAATACATTCTAAGGAATATTGGAGGGATTGTGGCCGGAGGGATATGGAACCGGTGGGAAAATATGCTTGCAGGGTTGGGTACAAAAACATCACCGGTAGGAGGCGCTGAAGTCAGTGATGCAGAAGTGGAGAAGCCGAACATGAATGGAAATATCCTAGTGATATTTTGTGTTTTGGGGATTGGATGTGCGTTGGGTCTTGTCAGCTTCTATCTGGAGTCCCTCTTTGCGGCCTACCTTTGGCAGCGCTGTGTAAACAAGTTGTATCCAGTCGGAAATGCAAAACTTACTTTAACTTGATTTGACCAATGGCAAAGTGCTACACCTTCAATAATCACAAAAGGGCAGTAATTATCACACAATTTTTTAATAAAACCCGGGGTGGGCTATGAGTTTTAGTCGCAACGTTATTAAATCGCAAATCTGGTTAGCCAGCAAATGATGTGCATTTGTTGAGAGCCATTTTGCGAGGCGAGAACAGTATGCATGCATGCTTGCCTGTTTGACGTAGAATAATATAATTATCTCAAGCACGAAGCCATTTGGTCTTCTTTTTCTTGTAGATCAGATCATTCAATGTTAAAATCGAATTCGTATGAGAAAATGTGAATGTGATGTTGGAAAGTAAAAATTAACGGACATGCACTGAGCATTGAGGTTGTACTGTCCATTGAATTGAATTGAATTGAAGGTAATTTTTTATTTGAATCAGCTCATTTGTAGCGACTACTGCGAGATAATATTTGATGGCGATACGATAGAGAAAAACAAACAGGTCTTTATATTATTAGTTTAGTCAAGCGTGATATTACTCCACTGGGACAATAGTACCAATGCATGATAGGGACATTTTTCTTAAATAAATCGTAACTCGTATCGTAAGTATCTTAATTTTATCATAAAAACTCAAAAATTTGACTACATTTTCAGTATATATTTTTACACAAAAATCGATACATGACACATCACATCACGCATGACATTTGCAACATTGCTAAATATCCGCAAATGGTTCTTTAAAAAAATTAGTCCTGTATCGTATTTCAATTACAATTCATTTTTCCCGACGAATTCCTGTTCCCTTCCATTCCCTTTGAATTTGCATATTATATATGTTACTATGAAATTCGGTCAGTGTGGCATGGCATATAAATGACTAATCTCATAACATTACGGCTCAAAATTAACTATTAGTACCTGTCTAAATAATTGTAATTCATCCATAATAATATATATTGTACAAGCTGTGTAATATGCATCATAATATTTAAATGTAATATCTCTTAAAACTGACCATATGTCATATGAGTTAAAATTCCCAATTATACTGTGGACTCATATTAGACAATAAACTAATTATTATTATTATTATTGCATATTTGATGATTCGTAACCGAGCAAAATTAGCAAAGATTTGAAATTACCAATTGATTGTTCCATTATTAGTCTGTCTAACTCTTATTATCTTCACATTTCGTTTGTAGCTGCGCCTTTTACAACAATGCTTGTGGTACTCAAACCTAAAGGCATAGCTTAGAAAATCACAACAGTTTCGACAGAATTTAATCACAATGTTCATCCAAAATCCTCGCATCTCCTTACCAAATGTGGTGCACATAAACAGTACAAAATTAGATTCCATGTAGAAACTAGTTAGCCCCAATAAGCATCCAATTCCCAAAACGGCAAATACAACTAGAATGTTTCCGCCCATGTTAGGCTTCCCCATTACCACCGGCAAGTCCGTATTTTTAAAAGTATTCGAACCAATCCGGGAATAAATATTTTCCCAGCGGTTCCAAATCCCCATGTCGACCACACGGGCAAAATTTCTCGTGACATGAGTTGGAAACCCTGCATGTTTAAATTTTGCGGTATATCCCGTTTTGAGAAGAATGTCTTTAGCCAGGGAGGCCCCAACCATACCATCCTGGACAAGTTGTCGATACCATTTTGCACAAACTGGTGTTGGCATAATGACAGCTGCTTTTGAACAATTATGTAGCCCACTTTGGAGTAGCTTGGATTGACTTGATTCAAACACATCAATTGCTTTTCCCCGTAGGATAGGGTCGGACCAGAAATTTGCGTTTTTAACTAGAGCAAGCGTGTTTGGATGAAGCCTTGAGTGATTCTGAGCAAAAAGTAAAGTTTTGTTATCAAAAAGTCTTGAGAATGCCGAGTAAGCATACACCTCGGAGAGTATCTTTGGTTTCCAGTTATGACTCGTATCGTAGGAAAAGTCGATAGCATGGGGTCCTTCTGAACTAAAATTGGGAGAGGTGTATCGCCAGGCCTCACCAGGGGCGTAAGGCCATTTGTACTTGTCGCCATAACTAATCAACCTTGTGAAAATATTGTAGCCACTCCCCACCAACGTTTGCATAGTATCAATCGGAATGGCTCTTCGGGGAGCGACCACGTTGTACACGTTATCATTCCGATAAGCATTGCTAATCACCGTGCCACACAGCCAGAAGGCACCGACTATAATTTTGAGAGCGGGCAGCTTTGCCTGTGCCCCTGTAAGTGGATCTCCTTTCTCCAGCAGTATGATTCCTGGTTGGAGGAAAGTGCGCCATGAGAAGGCAACCACTTTAGGAGAGCTTCCCAGTCCGTTCGTGCGGATTTTGGTGCTTTGTCGTTCCAAGAAAAAGGACGCGAGCGGAAAGAGGACCATCAAAATTGATATGATCGACAACCAGATATAAACATCAAAAATGTTAACCAATTCCTTGAATGCTAGCCCTTCAAGCGATGAGTTTCCACAGGCAACGAATCCCAAGGGGTTTAGCGGATCCCACATCCGAGTTGGGAATCCAAACAACTCAAGGTTATCCTTTGCTGGCTCCATTTTAATTGAGAAGGAAATGGAGGAACTCTTGGCTCTTTTCCCAATTTTCCCATTTCTACATGGCGGAGCATGTCTAAAATCCGAGGAAACATAGATTCCCGGCTCTATTAGCAAGGAGAAATTTTGAAGGGCTGAAGTGAACATGGATATGTATAAAGAAAGCATCGTTGCCCTAGCCTCGTTCTCGCCGCCCTTGTATTTTACCAAGTCTGAAACACGCGGAACCCCGCAGTATATGGCGGGATGAAATTTTTCGTCGAGGTAAACATAAACCCCTAAGTCTATCGTGCCGGGCCAAGGCGCAAACAGATTCCACATGTCCGGCAAGTCTGGTCTGATATTGTCCAGTGCAATCTCCGACGCCCTGTATATGTTAGCTACTTTAACGCGACTGCCTTGACAATCAAGACAAACTCGGAGAGATTGTGCAAAAGTGGGTCTTCTACTTGACTCGAAGCTGAGCTTCGTCTTGACGGCAGATCTTGTCTCTAGCACAAGATAAGCCGCTAAATGTGTCAACCAATCACGTACCCAATGATTGTAAAATGTTGACACCTTGTGGCGCCACACGTTTGGCATAAATAGGAGTAGTACTTTTAGCTCTGAAGTGTGTGAGAGTGGAGTCATCAGCTTTTTCAAATACTTCTCATATTTGGGAGCCTGGAAGATTTTGGCATAAAAGCCAGACGTGTTTGGTGGGTCAGTTGAATCGATTTGTGGATAGAGGGCCATGCTGAGAATGCAGCTCCATGGTTTCGTCTTGGAAACAAATGGTAGAAACTTTAGCAAGGCGCAAACTTGAAGGACTCCCAAATCATTTTCACTTGCCAATAAAGGTGAAAGTGGACAGGGAGGAAGAAATGCATACGGGGAGAAACTGGATATTGAATAGTTTACCGAATTTACTTCTGGAGGCGCAAATACATGGGGAGTTGCCTTACGCACCTTTTCAAAAAGGAGGAGGGCAGATCCTGGTTTTCGAATCATGATGGGAACCTGTTGAGACTCGAAGTTGACTCCCTGGTAATTTGTGATATGAACAAGACAACGGTCAAAGCGACCAGCAAAGTCGTCGAAATTTGTTATGTCCGGATAAGGCGGGATATGTCTTAAGTCAGGTTTTGTGGTAGTGCCTGGACGACGAAAGGCGACTTGCTGCAATTGCATTTGAGTGCCAGTAATTAATTTTACATTTTCAGCATGGCAGAATTTTGCGGAAAGGAACAAAATAAATAGAATTGTTGTTTCTCCCCAGAAACACATTATGAATACTTTTCGAGAGGGTATCCTGTGGCCACTTGAAATACTATGTCGAAGAAGTATTTTTTATAGTAAATTGCAGTCAGATTACAACAATTGTTTGAAACTAAACAAGATGTGTCCTTTTGTAGAAATATTGTTTTTGCATGTATGAATTACGTGGGCATTTGAAAGGAAAAGGCGTCGGAATGCTACCTAACAGAGAGTAGAACTTTGGTCGAAGCACAAAAGCAGTTTGCAACTATGATTACGTTATGCATAGTCAGGCTTGCATATTCGACGAGGAAAAGGTAATCATCTCAAGCACGAAACCATTTTGTTTTTCCATTTTCGAAACCATCCTTCGGGTCCTTCTTCAATGGTAAACTCGAATTGGTATGAGAGAATACGTGGAAGAGGTATGTAATTTTTTGGTTTTGCGTCACCTCATTTGCTTCAAGGATGCCGAGATAAAATTTTAGTTTTCATAGTCATGTATGTAGAGCTTACGCTAGCATTCTAGCATTTGCATGTTTGACGTAGAAGCAATTAAGTATTTCAGGCATGAGACCAATTTATTTTCCCATTTTTCAAAAGAATGAATCATTACAATGAAAATTGAATTTTACCTTCAGCCGATCTCTCAATGCTAAAATCGAATGTACATTAGATAAGGTGGAGAAGAAAAAGTTGCAAACCAATACCTGAGAGACACGAGGTGGACTACTGGCAATATATTTAACATTGATTTGAATGGATAAGCGTAATTTTGAATTTACATCAGCAAGTTTTCGGCGAGGATCTTCGAATAATATTTGAAATTACCTCGCGATGTTTCCAAAGTTTATGAAAATATGTTTTATGAAATAACAATTCTAATATTGTGATAGTTTAAGCTAGTAGGTGACTAATGCAAAATATTTTTGAGCTAAAAATTTATTATTTTTAAATAATGACTTCGTCACACTTTTGTTAAAATATGCATGTGTTTATCTTACCTATTTAATGTATTAAGGTGGCACAGCTTTTTGCTGTGATCCACCATATTGATTCCTTGTGGGTGCATAATTATTTATCTATCATTATTAATGAAGCCAACGCGCCACCCTCATTGTTTCTCCAATTTGCTGGGCGTCAATAGGCTTCACTCACTCCCAAATTTGTCAATATAGTGAAATTATATTTTTACATGTCACGACTCCCCTCCCTTCTACTCAGGAATAAATACACCAAATCCACACACCACCTCCTTTCTTATTTCAATCATTTAAAAAATATCCTACATTATTCGGCATTCCCAAGTGTGACGTGGCCAAACTGGCACCATTAAAGCATGACAACCATTATCACTACAAATTGTGGAAGCTCTAATAAACTTATTCCACTTGTAAGGATAAGATAATTTACTACTTGCTTTGCTAGTTCCCACGGGTCGTGTAGGAATTATTCCACTCATGTGAAAATCTACTCAGCGAGCTCTGCTGTATTTTGTGAAAAATCAGTCATTCTGCTGAGAAGCCACAGAAATGAGCAGAGAAGTGTATTCCTTTGTGTATTATTGCATGGTGAGGAGAGACAACACAATAATGCCGGCAGATTGCTAATACTCGAGTGGATACCCTCTTGCCTTTGACTAAACACAGTGGTGGGGAGAATGAGATGAGTGAGAACTCACCCCGTCAAGGTCAACGTCATCATCATCATCGTCACCACTTCAGTGCACCTGTTGATTTTTCTTTCAGCATTCACAACTCAAAGAATGTACGTGTATCTTCTTATGCGTACCGAATACAGTACAGATTATATTATATCCTAACCTGTTGATTGAACTAGTACGCACATTTCGTGAGCATCCTGTTTTTACTACCCAAGTGTATAATACGCAACTCCACTGGACAAAAATTTACAGTATATTCTCTCATGCTTTTATGGTAGATTTAACTTTTCCGCTCACTTCGTTTATCCTAGGCTGCTTGTCTGTCTATCCACCGCCAGCAGCTGTCCTTGTGAAAATAAAAACCACAAGTTTTTACTACCCAAGTGTATAATACGCAACTCCACCGGACAAAAGTACACAGCATTCTCTCATGCTTTTATGGTAGATATAACTTTTCCGCTCACTTAATTTATCTTAGGCTGCTTGTCTGTCTTTCCACCGCCAGCAGCTGTCCTTTTGAAAATAAAAACCACACAACTTGTCATTTCCAAACTATGAATTAGGTGATTTTTTAAATGAGTGAGTAACATCACTATGAAAAATATAGTATTCGCATAGCAAAAGCACAATATATTTGGAAAAATTGTGTATATTATCCTTTGCTCGCTACACAAGTGTATCAGCCGTATTTCAGTTCCGATTATTTCCCAATCACCAGCAAAAACGATCCAAACTATGAATTAGGTGATTTTTTAAATGAGTGAGTAACATCACTATGAAAAATATAGTATTCGCATAGCAAAAGCACAATATATTTGGAAAAATTGTGCATATTATCCTTTGCTCGCTACACAAGTGTATCAGCCGTATTTCAGTTCCGATTATTTCCCAATCACCAGCAAAAACGTACATTCCTCATCGCCGCAGGTATATCCTCCTTTAGTGTTATTTGCTTTTGGTGAGTGGAGAGTGGTGCATCTGCAACTGTTTTGTTTCGTCGCAGATGCACCTCATCCCAGAGTTGATCATTTAAATTACGACAAATAATTAGATTGAATATTAGAATACTATATTAGCAGTTTGTTTTACTTAGTTTTCCAACACAAGGCAATAACAGATTAAATCGGCTTAGCGATAACACTGACAACAACAATTATTCGGTCAAATGAATGCTAACTTGTGAATAATTTTCGCATTCAACGACATTACTTCTGAAAGCTTCAGGTTTAAGGTTCAAAATTATATTTTGCATTAACCAGCTTATGGCAAGGTTTCTGATTTCAAATTATACTGATATGAGCTGTCTTATTTTATTTTGCACAGATCATGGGATCGTGTCACTAATTATTGCAGTAATAAATAGCATACTGGTGACAGGAAGGACAATCTATGCCATTAGAAGAGTAAAATCATTACAAAGATATTAAAATGTAGTGTAACAACAACAACAACAACAACGTGTTTAAGTATCATTTTTAAGTTTGAAAATACAAATCAGTATCAATTTTGTTTTTGTATTGTTTCGATTTCCAGTGTTCTTACCACTTGAACAATATGATCATCAATCATCACAAGATCATCATCACATCACCATTGTCCATTTGTACCTATGCAGCATGTCCTTGAGGATCTCATTACTCCTGTGATTACTGCAAACGTAGAAGGGAGGTGGTAGTGAAGTGAAAACATTTGAGTCTGAATTTTCAACAACAAAAACAAGTAAACGATTATGCTGCAGTTTGCTTAATTAGAGTCTCCATTGGGAAATGATGATCAATGGGAAATGAAAGTGCACATATATCTTGTCAATGTTTTCTAGTGTTTCTTAAAAATTATTCATCGAGTGAGGTGCAAAATTGTAACAATATTATAAAATAATGTTAATGTGACCTAATAACAAATTCACTGCGCAAGTGCAGCATTGCCACTTCTCCAAATACGAGAAGGAATACCGGCCAAAATTGGAGTGGTGTTCATTTGGTAAGTAATTGATATTGAAATATCGTATCTAATAAATAATATTATCTATCTTTTGGAATTTATCCGAAAACCAAAGTCTGATTATACTGAACTTCACGTAGCTTTCCAAAAATGGTAACATATTTAGATTTAAAATATTTCAATACCTGACACTTTACACAATAGAGAAGTGTAAGCTGCAGCATTTTGATGATTGGTTGCACTACAAATTGACTAAGAAATCCTTCCCTCCGGAATTCATTAGGAGCACAGACAAGTTCCGCTTGCTTCATTGTCCTGTTAGTGATTTGTTATTACTAAAACCGTGCAACTAAAAACTACCAAATTGAGAACTAAAAACGTGCAAATGTTAATTTTTATTAATGGTTTACTAATGCAATATAACGGTTTCGCCTTTCCATAAAGATACAGCGGGCAAGTAGTATTCCCACTTTGTTTGGTTAGAAACTACAATACCAAAAAATCGAAAACTACAAAGATTGAATTTCTGTTTGACTTCAAATTTTGCACATGCCCCATGGTCAATTCAATAAAAATTGGATATTTAATTCGATTTGCCATAAAATTTAATTGCAACCGGAAATACTAAATTACATTCCTATTATTGTAAGCTAAACTCAACTTTCAAGCATTGTAT
>JAANSN010005794.1:0-11713 GCA_036850665.1 Dicranocentrus wangi
ATGGCTAGTTAGTTACTTTCCGCATACTTCCTCCTCCCACAAATTCATTCGGTAATGATATCCAGTGACCTTGTTAAATGCCACTCTTCACTGAACGATATCCTGAACAACGCGTGGAACCAAGATGGTTGGACAGGCTACGTCCAACCATAGACAACTGTATAAACAGTTATACAGTTGTCTATGGTCCAACCATCTTGGTGTGGAACAGCTAGCAGCTCCGAATGAAAAGCAATCATCATCCTTTCTTCCCATCGCAAGTGACATTTCTTCGAGATAAGTGTACATAGTTATTTTTTGAAAATATATATATGGAAAAGTATATAAAAAACGCTGTTAGATGAATACTGAAGGATCATCATGTACCAAAAATGTTTAATCATAAGATAATTAAGTGTTTCTAGAAAAAAACTAATAAATAACGCGTGCACCCTCTCTGACTACTTAACCCCCTCGCGCCAGCTACTGAAAGTGGTTAAACTCCCGTGTGGATCTCTTCAGCCACAAACAAAGAATATCATGATTTGACTTGTAGAAATCGCAGAAGCGTGTGGACGTGTTTACCTGAAAATTTGGATGTAAAACCGTACGTTTATGTTTTGAGCTGTAATTCGGAATTGTTAAAATGTGTGTCTATATTTAAAAATGTAAGTGTATATCCGAGCCAAAAATTGGTGAGCCAGAAATTAAAACAAAAAATCCTTTATTGTGCTGTCTTCAAAAACTGACACGATCCCATTCATTTTTATTGGGCTATATATATATAGCTTTCAAGGAATTCTAACGCATATCGGCAGCAGAATTTTTAATTATGCAATCCCATTGTGTGATTTTTGGTAGAGTTTGGTTAGGGTTCAATTTACTTCCCTATGTAAAAATTTTGGCTACACTCTTCACGAATAGTTAGTTAGTACTTGCGTGCTAGCGGATTCCTTACAACGCATAATAACTCGCTTTTTGTATATAAAATGATGATACCGGACCGGTTCGGGACCAAGACCATACAGCTTATATATCCCTTTTGATTGAGTTCAGTATGCATTTCAAACAATATAAAAAGCTGATTCTGATCTGATGCTACTACGTTGGGCTGTAGATACGCATGCACACTTCAGGTCCCACGTTGAATCACATCACAATGCATATTATATACCACTTCTTTGAGAGTTGCTGGTATACATTTGTGTAGCCAAATCCCGTTATAAAAATTATATGAAGACGACTGGTTACTCTAATCGTACCCGTCTAAACCACTACTGCACCAACTTGCAGGTTTACGTACCTATATATTCACTATTCACAAAGTATATCTACCAGCGACCTACTACAAGTCATAATATATAGTGCATGGTGGAAGAGCAATAACAAAATTCATGGCCAGTCGCATTTCACACTGTGAGCATCAAAGCATTAAATTTCCTAGTGTCTAGTTAGTGCGTGCAGTTAACAGTCTCTCTGGCATTATATTCACATTCCACGATCCCCCTCTCTCCAATTCAACCAATCAGTTTCACAACGAGAATGAGTGTGACGGGGGACACGGTGAAGAAGCTGTTAACCGGAGTGGAGCAGTACTTGAACGGAAAGTGGGAGAATCGGCGTTACTCCATAAAATCGCTTTCGGTAGAGATGCCGTGCTCCGCGGAGGATAACTTCCTGAGTGAGATATACGCGATAAAAGTTGGGGTTAATGCGGATGATGGAGGGGATGAGAGCGGCTACCCGGATGGAATATCGTCATTGGAGCTGATAGGGAAGTCTCAGATCACTTCGGGCGATGATAGCACCGTTCGCAGATACCTCTACAACCTAATTTTCACTAAAGAAATGCTCCTCTACTCGAGCATTCTTCAGAGAATGGAGAGCATGCTCCGCGGGATTGGCAGAGACAACCCGTGTCTTTCTCCCAAACTCCACCATCACTACACCGAAGGGGAATCCTACTCCTGCCTCTTCTTCGACAATCTCGTCTCCCAGCAGTTCTACCTCCCGCAGACACATGGGGCTGGGCTACAGGTTGACGAGTGCCACTCCATCATGAGAGCAATCGCCCGGTTTCACGCGCTCTCCATAGGTATCAATCAACAACACAGTTTACAATACTTTTTTATCCAAATATTCAAACTTGATCAAATTTGATGCTGGTGTGTAGTGATGGAGGGGGAGGAGGGAGTGCCGATCCCGCAGCAAAACGAGGTCTACACGGTGGAGTTTTTCCTGAGCGAAGACTTGGCAGACTCGACGCGACCGCTGGTCCAAAACGCGTACGACGGGATAGTGCTCCTAGCCGAGCAATTTCGACCTGATCTAGCACCTCTCCTCAAGGATTTCGACAAAGAGGAAAGCGTGTGGAGCAGACTTTGCAAACTTGTAAAGCCCGGCACCACCTCGTTTGCCTGCCTCTGCCACGGGGATCCCCGTCTAAACAACATATTCCTGGGGAAGAACGACGTTTCGAGCGTGCGGTTCATTGATTTCCAGTTGACGAGGTACGCCTCGCCGATCACTGACCTCCAGTACATACTCCACATGGGCACGACCAAGGAATTCAGGGAAAAGCACACTGGTCAAGTCCTGCAGACCTACTTTGACGAGTTTACCTCTGTGCTGAACTCGTTTCCGACCGTCACGCTCCTCCCAACCCACGAAGCTGCTGTCAGGGGATGGAGTCTCGAGAAACTGATGCAAGAGTACGAGGCTATGACCAACTACGGGTTTCTCATCAGCATGACGCTACTTCCTCTCGCTCTCACTCGCCCACACGACATTGACAAATCTGTGGGCCAGATGGGGAAGGAGGAGCGGTCTCGGTTTTGGACTGAGGGGAGGAAGGACATGGTCGTTAAAATGGGGCGCAAGCACGCTGACGTCAGGGGGAGGCTGTTTGACATTTGTGATGACGCACTTGATGTCTGGAACAAGCAACAACGCGACTGAATCCATCAGCCATTAAACTTGCAGACTATTCATTTCGTTTCTGCTACTAACTAAATTGTACCACCCTTTGGAAGAGTTTTTGTTGTTGAAATTCTGGTTTACCCTGTTTACTCTCGGTTTGTCATTCTTTCATGATTTTTAATTAGAGCGTACCATCAATCTTAATCTACTTCAGTATTATTAACGAATGCGAGTAGCGACTAATTTCTAGTAATAATAGCTGGTCTGGCCATATCTTTCGTCTAATATTTTTACATAATTTTAAATTGAGCTTAATTTAACATGCCGTTAGTGGTGGTGAATCTGACTGCAAGTGCAAATGAAGCAAATAAATGTGTTTCTAATGCGTAACTGTTTGTTTTTAAATATCCTAAAAAATGGTGCAAATTCATCGTGAGCAAGTAGCACGGGAATACAATGAAATAGAAGAGGAACGTTTATTAAATCATTCTTGGATACAAGAGAAAACTGAGTGATCCTAGATGATACCAATTTTGTTGGCGACATCAAGGGCGTCGCACTCCGCCTTGAGCTTGACATAAGCCTTCTTCTTCCCATCCGGACGAATGAGCGTGTTAACGCGGGAAACAGCGACGTGGTACAGCTTGGCCGTCGCAGCCTTCACCTGCAGTCTCGTCGCCTTCGGGTGGACAATAAACACGAGCGTGTTCGTCTCCTCAATCTTCTTCATCGCGGCTTCAGTCGAGAGCGGGTAATCGATTATGTTGTACGCGTCCATTCTGGAAACACATCGCAATCCCAAATTAGATTTAACTAAACCAATCTGACAACTGTTTTGTCTAAATCGAGCTAATTACCGACAACGTTTCGGAATAGCCTTCCTGGGAAACTTTGGGTTTCGAGGGGGTCGGAAAGTCCTGGGTCTCTTGAAGCGAACCGTGGTGTGCCCCTTTCGCACCCGAGTCCGGTCTCCGTCATGGCCCTTTATCACCTAAGTTAAATATAACGTGTTTTTATTCTTGTTTGTGAATAGTTACTCGACTAAACGGTTAGCTATTTGATCAGTCTAAATGTAAATGGTCCAAATCAGCATTATTCATAAAGATTCCCACATTTGTATCATCACGTTGTTTTCAGCCTTTCGTTGATTAAATGGAACTGACTGGAGTTTGTAGTGAAGGTCGACTATAGGTAATATACGATAATGTATCATAAGTCTCGCTATAATCAATTCAGTTGACACGTCAGAAATGAGAGAGCGTTTAAAACAAACCTGTCACCTTCACTTGGAAAAGTCAGTCAGTCCCATAATAATAATAATAATGAATCAGGCAACGAGTGTCCTACCTTCTTCTGAATTTTCAAAGCGCTGGAAATGAATTATTCATAAAGATTCCCACATTTGTATCATCACGTTGTTTTCAGCCTTTCGTTGATTATATGGAACTGACTGGAGTTTGTAGTGAAGGTCGACTATAGGTAATATACGATAATGTATCGTAAGTCTCGCTATAATTAATTCAGTTGACAAGTCAGCGTTTAAAACAAACCTGTCACCTGTCAACCTTCACTTGGAAAAGTCAGTCAGCCCCATAATAATAATAACAATAATGAATCAGGCAACGAGTGTCCTACCTTCTTCTGAATTTTCAAAGCGCTGGAAATGGCGAGCGCCCGTTTCTTCTCCGCAATCTTCTTGCGGATGAGCCTCGGGGGCACCTTAGGCTTGACCACCTTCCTTGGTTTCCTCTTCTTCTCGACCGGGATCACGATGGGCTCATCGTCCTTGAGGAGGGGTGCTGGCGCAGGGGTCTTTCCACTCTTCCCAGACTGCTTCCCGGAGGAGGAGCTCCCCTTCCCTTCAAAGTCAAATTTACGCAACCAAAATTAAACAAAAAACCACACTAATTAAACCCACGTGTAGTAATTAACCAGTTAACAGCTTATCTGGCTCACCCTTTTGTTTCTTATTAGCTGGCATTTCCACTAGATTTAAAAAAAAAAGTTGATTAAAACTGCCGATGACTAGAACAACTAGTTCAAGAACACGAGATTGACTTGGATGTCCAGCCCAGCCAGGCATCAAACTGAACTGCACTCTCTCTGTCTTTCCTTCCTCCTTCTCGTTCGCCACGTGCGTGTGTGTGCAGTGCATCAACGACCAACTGACGTTACACATTTTTGCGTTTCCCCTTTTTGAGCTTGGTCGTGTAAAAATCCCAAAAAGTCCAGAATCGTCCTTTGTCCGCTTCAGTGGCTTCCCATTCCATTCACTTGCATATGCAATCTGCATCCCATCGCCCACAATTTTCATGCTCCACATGGCATAATTATATGATCAGTGTCACTGGAGATGTGGAGTGGAGACTAGTTTGAAAATTTGGAAATGCTGGAATGGTCAAAAATGGATGCAATATGGCGACTTTGTCAAGTGTCTCAAAGTTTTCCAATTTTTAGTGTATCCACATAAGTGATAATCTTGTTGGCCATATTTCCAGGATTTCACTAACAACGATTAACTCTAGGGAATTACGGGCTATTAGTGACGGTACATAGGAGTAAGTCCAGGAACACACGAAATGATGAGCATAAAAAGGAGATTTAACATATATCATTGTACACACACACGACGGGATAGTTAGCGATTTGCATGATATGGATTCACCGTTGTATCATATATATGGTCAGCGCACGACATTCTGCTCAAGAAACATGTTATTGCTGACACGCAAAGTGCTCTCCTCTACACTCATCATATTATTATGCATTGTCGTTTTCATAAGGAGAGTATGAAGCAGGATAAAAACGCAGATGATGACCGTATCTGATTTTTTAAGAAAACGGGTTTCCTTATGGACCTGTGTGCAAGTAACACGTACTAACGTACCTCAGATTGCACGTCTTCACTGCATACGTATACGTACGCATTTAAGGACAAAATCCTATATCGCATGCAAATTTTTTTCTTTTTTTTTGGTTTTTGTCCACACAGGCACGATAGAATCAGCACTCACGGGTTTCAATATTGTGGGGACACACAGTTTTCCGCGAAATAATCAACAGAAAGTGATATAGTTGTGCTCGGGACAAATTCTGGAAAACTTTTGCTATTTTAAAATGGGGATAATGATGAGGTTCATATTTATTGGATTGTTAGGTTTAGTAGCTCATGTTCGGGCTCAGTTGTTGTCCAAGGATAACAATGCCGTGTCACTGTCTACCTATCAGGTTTGTGCGCCTATATTTTTATCAAGCTGTGTTCCACCTTGTCACAACCTTATCACAAAATCATATATCGTGATGAATGCTTTACAGGTACTGAAGGACATGTCCAAGGGGGGTAGTGGCAGCAGCCTCATAGCGTCCCCGTTCAGTGTTCGCACCATGATGGCCATGCTGATCGCTGGGGCCAGGGGTTCCACCCGCAGTCAGATTCAGACTGCTATGAAGTTCCCGTCCGACGAGGAGGCTCTCTTCGAACCCTATCGCGAGTACATTCACCAGCTCAATGTGAGACTCATGAAAATTAGGTCCTTTTCTTGTCGACTTGTCAGAAATGTGTAGTAAAAAATAAATTGAAACCTTTTCGACTCGTTGAAAGGCCCCGTCTGGAGTGAAAACGGAGATGGCGAACCGAGTATTCCTGAAACAAGGCGTTTTAGTCCAGGAAAACTTCCAGAACATCCTGAAGCACCACTTCCAGGCTCCCCTCCAGCAAATCAGCTTCGAGAAGCCTAAGAAGGCTGCAGAGGAAATCAACGACTTTGTGTCGCGGAAGACAAATTACAGGATCCAGAAGGTGGTGGACTCGAGCGACCTCTCGAACCAGACAAGAATGGTGCTGGTGAACACGCTGTACTTCAAAGGAGCTTGGGAGAACCCTTTCCCCACGCTCGGGACCCGGAGAATGCAGTTCTACCTGAGCGAGAACAGCTCCGTGCACGCGGACATGATGCGGGTGGAAACGTACATGAGGGCTGTTGATATTCCAGAGCTGGACTCCAAAGCTGTGCTCATTCCGTACCTGAAGGGGAAGAACGGGGAGGATGGGTTTCAAATGGTCGTTTTAGTGCCCAACAAGAGGAACGGGCTCTCGCAGCTGGAGCAGCGGTTCAACGACTTTTCCCTTGTCGACAAACTGTACAGTGCCAAGTCCAGGAATATTGAACTGAGGCTCCCTCGCTTCAACATTGAGTCTTCCTTTGAACTCATCGAGCCTCTCAGAAAGGTAAGCATACGGAGCTAGTCAAAAAGGTATGTTCAGAACAGAATTCTACCAATAATTAGCTTTGCATTATTCCAGATGGGTATAACGGAGGTATTCGACGAATCAAAGTCAGACCTAGGTGGAATCCCAACACCCTCCAGAGTGAAGGACTCATCATCATCATTTCAGGAAGATAAGCTCTTCGTGTCTAAGGTCATCCAGAAGGCGTTCCTCACTGTGGACGAGGCTGGGAGTGAGGCTGGAGCTGCCACTGTCTGTACGTCTACATTCATCAGCAAAAATCTATTTGGGTGGCATATATATTTTTGTGTAGGGTACTGATAATGATATTATGTTTGCAGCGGTGGTGTTCGTGCCGCTGAGCATAGGCCCCCCGGTGGAGGAAGTGATTACGGTGGACCGACCGTTCTTTGGCTTCATTCGCGATTCGAGGACAAACACTGTCCTTTTCACGTTCAGGAAGGTTGACTAAAGTCATTAGGTCCTCTGCATTTCCAACATTATTGATCCGTTTTTAAAAGATTGACTGAGGCAGAGTCTTACGAAGTATATATTGTAATGTTCTTGGCACAACATGATATGCATCGACAACCACTGGGACGCCATAGGCGAACGGCGTATTCCCAACCGACCGTTCTTTGGCTTCATTCGCGATTCGAGGACAAACACTGTCCTTTTCACGTTCAGGAAGGTTGACTAAAGTCATTAGGTCCTCTGCATTTCCAACATAATCGATCCGTTTTTAAAAGATTGACTGAGGCAGAGTCTTACGAAGTATATATCGTAAGTCTCGCTGACGCATGCCATGGGTGGCAGGGTGGCACAAGTAATCTTTAATTCCATTCTTTCCATTCCATTTTTTCTCAACTTTTTTTATACAAGAGCGTATTTGTCAATAAACGATTGTCGGACGGAGTGATTGATGATAATATGATTGTTGTTGAAGTGCATTTCTTACGGCAAGAGCATACAATTATACTCCGTGGAGCACCTTATCGTAGTACACACAAATCTAAGCAGTAGAGTACTAAGAGTACTGCTTTGGATTATTTGTAAGCCCATATTGAATGGCAGGCAGGTCTGCGATAAGCACCTACAAAAACGACGTCAATATCCCCGGGGAACTCTGCGACAAGTGCATACCCATTTGCAATCAGGCAACTGCTCAAAACGGCATTTTTTGACGGTCGCGTCGTCGCTGTGGATACTGACACGACGCAGTGCCGCTGAAATTATTTTGGTGGAAAACAAACAAACAGGCAAACGTCACGGGAGAATTGTGTGCAATCGATTTAGGTTTTTGTTTTCTCGCAAAATAAAAAAGATCAAAGGAAAGAGTGTGGAATCCAGTCGACAGAAAACTAAAGATTTTAACCGCAGAGTATCTTATCATCCGTCGATAAGCTTACGTTAAGTGTAACTAATTGGAGTATTTTGGGTACGTGAGATGGAGATAAAACTGCAGCTGAGCCTCCAAACGCTGGTCGGGCTCGTCCGGTTCCTGGAGAGGATGGAAGAAGAAACCTTCGCGCTTATCATCATGGCAGTGCTCATGTGTCCGGTGGTCGTGTATAGCCTCTGGGCCCTGGGACTCGCGCTTCTCTGGGAAATGATCGCCATTGGGTTCAAGGCAGGAGTCGCTCTCTTCTGGATCTGTACTTCCTACTGCCTTTTCTTGAGGGCCCGGAGGAAGCCGTCGTCATCCTGCGACAAAGTGCACCATCCTCGATATGATGCTCAGTGTCCTCTTTCAGACTGGGATTCGCATTCCTGCGTGTATTTGGTCCTATCTTGATCAGTACTTGGACTCGGACGTACTTGCCAATAAAACTGCAGCAGTTATGGGGTTATTCCGGAAGCCCAGTAGTGATCAGCTCGAGGGGCCCAACAGGACCTCCCAGTACACCACCACTACGAGCGCTTTTAATGTGTAAGTCTACATGTCATTTCTTATTAATGAAAACTATATATACCCTTTCTGATATTGCACTTGAAGCTCTGATTTTTGCACGTTTGTTTGGCATTTAATTAGTGACTACGTTGGAGCTCAGATGATGATGCCTCCTCCTCCACCGAAAACTAGATTCGCGAGTGAGTTGACCATGGCCAGCGGCGATTACGAACTCTATGAAAGTGAAACAGACAGCGGTGAGTGGTCCGATATAGATCTATATTATGCAAGAATGCCCACCCATAGCGGTCCAGGAGGACTTGCACCACCAGGATTTAACTCAAAAGGCCAGAGCAAGCTTCGTCGATCACGTCGCCGGGCAGTCAAGGAAAGTGTGGCATTTTAAAATTTTATTTGTTACTAATTTGTATCAATAACATCAATGTATGGAATGTATTGCTAATTGCTAAAAACCTCATGAAACCTGGAGGAATATGTAAACTTTCATGTATATTAATCAAGTGGTCAATAAAAACTTACTTTATATAAACACTGACTCTTTACTCGTATCATGACTCTAGTGTATATCGTACTGTTCTGGCATTGTAGTACGCAGTTCGAAATAGTTATAAAATGCACGCGGAAAGATAAGACGAATATGCTAGTTGTATGTAAATGATTTAAGGCAAAAAAACCCAACCAGACTTGAAGCCGTTTACAAAATAACATAAGTATTTAATTGTTAATTTTAATTTTCCCTTTGAGCAAATGTGCCAAATAATCAATAGACGTAATATTACACCTAAGTATGGGATTGGAGAGTAGTTGTTGGCGAAGTAGTCCCGGTGGCACAGGTGCGGTTGTGAGTGGGCGACCACGCAGATCGGCACTGGCAAGCGCCCCAGTCCGACTGGAGACTCCGGCTCTTGGCGCATTTAGCCNCGGCACTGGCAAGCGCCCCAGTCCGACTGGAGACTCCGGCTCTTGGCGCATTTAGCCCCATTGACACAGTAGTGCTGATCGGAGTCTTCCTTATTAACGAAGCAGTGAGAGCCAACCAAACCTAGGCACTTCATTGACAGGTCGTCATAAACCTGGAGAGCTTCGCACTGACACGTCCCCTCAATGCACTGTAGGTTCGCCACCTCGTCGCATTTCACGCGGTGGCTCCAATGAGTCTCATCGTCAGGATAAGCGCACGGCTGACCAAACGAAAGCTGACACTGATAGCCAACCGGAACGTGACCTGGGTCACACTGACACGTCCTGTGCACACCGCTACCGCCAGTGGCGCAGTGTGAGTTTGGAACGCAGGGAATGGAGTCGGTGCACGGTCCATGGACTTTGCTCACGCACTTGTTCAAATCCTCGTCGAAATACTGGAAGAATTTCTCGTACTTGCACTTGCAGGTGCCATCAACGCAAACCAAGCCCTGGTCCGGGTTGCAGGCCTTCGTCCAGTGGATTCCGCATCTGCTCGAGTGGGATGCCAAGCAGCCCCCTGTCGACGAATTCGAATAACCCTCTCTGCACCTGCATTCGGCTTTGGAGTAGTCTCCGCTGCACTCTGCATTTTCAACACAGTCGTCAGTACTTTCTTGGCAGGGGGAATTGGCCAGTCCAACGCATTTCCCTTTGGCCGGGTCAAACACCCGGACAGACTCGTCGCAGTCGCAGATCCCGGTTCCAGCACACTTCAAGCCAGTCCCGCAGTGGTCATCATTCCCGCACTTTTCCCCTCGCCCGAGTTTGAGCACGCAGGTGCCGTTGGAGTCAGCAAAGTACTGAGACGTGCAGATGCAGAGACGGGAGTCCTCGCCGCTGCCCACGCTGTCGGTGCACTCGCTGTTCTGAACGCAGTACCTGTAGCCGTAGCAGGAGGCTCCAGCCTTCCTCCTGCACACGTTCCGTGACCCGTCATAAACGGCAAGCGTAGAGTTGCACTCGCAATGACCTTCCAGCCCGCAAACCAGACGAAGGGTCTCCTCACGAAGGCAGCCACTGTCGCCTGTGCAGGCCTCCCCGTGACGGCCTTTCCGGTAGCACTTCCCGTCCTCCTTGTCGTAGTACCCGTACGAGCAGTGGCACTGGTGGGGCATTCCCTGCTTGGAGGTGCAGCGCGCGTTTTGCACGCATGAAGTGCTGGAGTCGTGCGAGTCACATGGTGCACCCAGCTTCAGAACGCACGCGTTTGTTCCAGTTTCGTACTCGTACGAGCTGCTTTTGCAGTCGCACTTTCCTGCAGTGCACTCTAAGCCAGGCGTGCAGTCGGCGGTGGACTCGCAGGGCTCCCCAAATCCTCCTTGGGAGGCGACAGCGAGTGGCGTTGAGAGGAGGAGCAGTAGAAGGAGGGCTACTACAAGGGGTACTACTCTACCGGGTGACATGTTTGAGCAGCAGCAACTTACTTGGCACGAATTGAAAATGTGAGAATGAATGCTGTATTGCAGAATTATTCCTTTTTTTATTTTTCGCCAGTTCACTGACTCTGGAACTGGTGTGGGGTCGATGGTAAAATTAGATCTGTGACGAGCAACCCAAGTGTGTGGAGTGTTAATACGAGATGAATTCAAGATGCTACTACAAGATGTTCATCACGAGATGAACTAAAACATCAAAGTCAATCTAGAAAACTGGTTCAACCTGTTTGATACACATAGGAATATAGTCTGTATTATTTTTACGAGCTAGATAAC
>JAANSN010005795.1:0-11713 GCA_036850665.1 Dicranocentrus wangi
TAATAATAATACTCGGTAGGAGTAGTAGAGAACATATTACCCAGAGACAATAATTATATTCCATGAGGATATCCTCAATTTTTTTCCTCCACCTTTTTCCGCAATTTTCTCCATTAGTCACTCATCATGCCCGCCATCATCATCCCATTTATGGCTTGAGAGAGAGGAAAGAGCAACTTGTGATTACAATCGGGCTAGCTACTCTATCATCCATATAATTTGCAACTCCTACTACTCCACTCCACACAGATTACTCCATCTTTTTTCCCGAAAGGGAAGAGAAGAAGAAGAAGGGAAGAAAAAAGTGTTAAGTGGTATTACAAAGATTTTTTTTCCTTGAGGAGGATTCCGGGTTTTAAGAGCAAGGAAAAATGATGAGGGGAGGAGAGTCAAGGCGTTTTCCGGGCGGGAGGGCCGTAATTTTTTTTCTTCTTCTCGTGAATAAAAAAGCAGCTGAAAATCACATGAAGAGAGAAGAAAAAAAGCCTTGAATCCTTGAAAAAAAATTATACTAAAAAAAATCCGGGGAAAGCAAGCTTTGGGTAGAGGATATAGAAAAAAAACTTAAAACCCCAGACATATCACTCGCGCTCTCTCTCTCTCGCTCTCTCTCAGTGACTAATTCTGACAAGGGAAAAGAAGGCGTGATGAAAGATGATACTCATTAGTGTCAAATAGAGATTATCGCTATCATATTGTTACCATACGGGTTTCGTTTCTCTATCCCTCTTTTCCTCCTCCTCCTCCTCCTCGTGTTAACGAATAAAGCAAGTATGAGGATCGAGCATACGCTTAATATGCAGAGTGGTTTTTGGTGCGGGACTATGAGACTGACTGTGAGATAACGGCATAAACTCCGTTGCTTCGTTAGTCTTTGCTCTCCTCCAGCTCCAACTTTTCTCGAGAGAAAGATGTCTTATAATATACTTAGGTATATATGTATTTTTTAAAACCCGGTTGTAACTGTCTGATACACACACACACACAGAGCGACCACAAGAATAGAGAGCTACACAGCTTTCTCCCCGGTTTCTGCTACGGATACTTAATTTTCTCTCTCTCTGTCTCTGACTCCATCCGAACATGCTCTTTTTGGAGGAAAAACCTCGGCTCCTGAAGACGAAATCCACACAGAAAACTATGGAAAGAGATAATGGCATGCATTCGTCTCGAGATAAATGAGGGAAGATGGGGAAATGACTGGAAAGAAGAAGAAGACGACGGGAAAACGCTGAAGGCATCCAGTTTTGGAGTCCAAAAAGAAAAACAGACCATTTTCTCTCTCTCTCTCTCTCTCTTTTGCTCACTTGTTTCCAGTTTAGTTTTTTTTTTCAGAAAAAAAATAAGAAAAAGTTTGTTATAAAACCCAAGGTCTCTGTCTCTCTCGTGTTTTGTAGTTAAAGGCGTGTTCCGCAGTGTAAAGCTTGAGTGATTATTTAGGACTAAAGGGTTTTGTGTCTCTTGGCAGATTCGTCCGTTCCACGTCATGTCCTCCTTTGCGAAGACACACAACTCGCCAGATGAATTTCATCTGGGAAGAGAGGAGGAGGGGGGAAGTGGGAGGGAAAATATTTAAATCTTGAAGACTTTCTCTCTCTCTCTCCCCTCGTGTGTGTCAGGTAGAGATATTGTAGAAATGGAGGAAAAAAGGTGGGTGTTTGGCTGAGAACGTGCTTAGCTTCCTGTCCTCCTCCATTTTCATTCACTCTTTGATTCATTCATCCCGACGTGGTTGTGGAAGAAATAAAAAAAAATGAATATATAAAACCTTATCCGCCTTTGCCTTTCCTATTACAACATCATCCCACCTACTATAATTTTCTGTTTGGAGTCGTCGTCAGGTACGCCGCGTACGCGTGGAGAGTGAGTCTCACAAGCCGGGGAATGAACCGCTTTACTCCCTGCCTGCCTGCCTTCTTCCTACCTCCACACACACACTGTTCCGGTGTTCACTCACATATCGTGTGGATATGGATATATAAGCATATGGATGTTTGTAGTCTTTTTTTGTCTCAAGCTCCCCTGACGAGTAAAGAATGACTATGATAACGGGCTGGGACACGTACGGCGCTGTGTCAAGACACGGACGGAGCGCTCCTCCGTGTCCGTGTCAGTTTTGTTATTCCCGTTCCACGCTCCGCGGGTTCAGCTCAACCGTCGTCGTCTAAAAATAAGATGGGTATAGGTAGAAACAAAGAATAGACTCCGAATGCTTCTTTTTGAACAAGGGAGAGAGAGAAGGAGGAAAAACAAAAAAGGTGAATTTACTGGAATGAGCGGGGGAAGCAGGAGGTGGAAGAGGAGGAGGAGGAGGAAGAGTAATAATATAAATTCCGGAATAAACGCCTGAACTTGTTCCAGCTCCAGCTACCTTATACCATAGTATGCGGATATGACATTGATGCACAATTTAACCTGGGAGATAAGTATATCCTCAAAAGGAACACACATTTTAAAAGGGATAAAAGTAAAGGGTGGTGTGTTGCATGGTGGATGGATGTTGTGCACAAAGTCATGAAAATCAATGAGGAATGTTTTGTTTGAAAAGGAAGTAGTGGTGTGGTGTGTACTCTGCTTCCTCCTCCCCCCAGCCTCCCTCCCACCCAGTTGTGGAAACGGGAAAGAGAAGAAGTTTGTTTTTTTCTCGCAAATTCCTCTACCTTGTTCTGGAATTCCATGGAATGGGCTGCTGGATGGAGGAAGACGAGTTATGGAATTCATATTACACACACACACACACACTCTCTCTCTCTCTCTCTCTCTCTCTTTCTCTGTTTTTGGGCCCTCCAACTTGAATAATATCTTCCATTTCTGGAGTAATTGTAAGACAAGTAGGCACTCAAAGAATTACAAGTATTATACTCTTGCGAAACTTATCCCGTTGCTCTTACCTGCGCTGAGATCGAGCTTTTTTAAAACTGGGATCAGAAGACAAGACACGGGAGAGGGGTAGAGTATATATTGGCTGAGAAAGTGAGAAATAAAAGGAGGATTTTCCATAGCCAAAAAAATGCGAAAAATTTTTTTTCATGGGGGAACAGGCGACGAGGAGGAGGAGGCAGGTAGGAAAAATGTGAAAAAAACGGAGAGACGAGAGGAAATGAAACTTTTTCTTCGAGGAAATGAATCGGACACAAGTCTCAACTTTATTTGCATAGAAAAGCTCCCTCCTCTTACTCGTGCTGCATATTATATAGTCAGTGTGAGAACACGACGCTTTGTATGCTGGAGAAAATTCGATTTGATAAAAATCCAGAGTAAAAGCGCGAAGCGAACGCCAGCCCAACCCTCATGTGTTTCACAATCATCATCAGCGAAATAAGAAATGCGCTACTTGAGAGTTTTTTTTCACAGGGATTTTGACATTTCTTCTTCCTATTTCCACTTGTCACTCACATCAGCACTGTCTGCTCCTACCTACCTTTTTTTGGAGAGCTGGCCTGTTCAGGCTGCCAAAAAAGAGCCAGACTTTTTTTTTACAAGGTGTAACTCTACTCTACACGGTTACATTATACGGTATATATAGTGGAGTAATAATGGTCTGAGTGAGTTGGACAGAGTGTTTGGCATTGATTTCACGCTCGGGCTCTGGAAAAGTAGCTCCCGTTTCATGAGACAAGAAGAAATTTTCGGTGTGAAATTCGAATCCAGAGAGAGAGAGAGAGAGAGTGAAACATCGAGGAGGCAAAAGGGAAGGAGTGAAAAAATGGGACCACACTTGGAATATTTGAATGTTTCAATTTTCCATCTTCACTTTACCATCGTCGTCGTGTCGTGAATCGTCGTCATCATGATCATGATGTTCATGAAGCCTTTTTTCTTTCTTTTTTTTCGCCTCGTTCCCACTCATCTTGGGCGTACCACACACAAAAAAAAAGTCTGAACACAAGAAAGGCTTGATAATATGGGAATTCAATAGAGATTCTTTTTTTTATTTCTGGTCTGCCTCGATCCACTCTTGATTTTTGGTTATATTTCTGGGCCGAGGAATAGTAGTATATGGGCCCATTGAGTGAGCACAATGAGAATTGGAAGGGAATTTTACAACCACTTCAGAAAAAAAGTTGGGGGAGCTTCGAGAAGGAAAAAAAATTGTTCCCATTGGATAAGGTTTAAGCTTTGGAGAAAAAAAATGGCCAAACCGTGAAAGCACTCTTTTCTATATAGGTAGATATATACCCAATGGACGACGACGACAATATGCACTTTTGTGGAAATGTTGATCGAGACAATTTCTGACTCTCTTAAACTGGGCTCGAAACGTCTATTCAAATTTATGGTGGTGTGTAAAGCGTTGCCGTCATTGGGTTTGAGTGAAAGTGGAGAAACACATACAAAAAAAGAACACCCGCCTGATAGAGTTCGACATTATTTCTCCATATTCCTCCTCACAGTTTTCACTACCTTTTCACAGGATTATCATCATTTTACCATAATTTTCATGACAGTGGCGTAATAAAAACCGTAATGAAGTTTGCTAACGAAAATCAAACAATGTGGTCGTGTGGGTTGAGGTGGTGGGGTGTTGGCAATCCCAATTTGGGGTTTGGAATTTGGTACTACTACCACTATACCACAATCTACAAAAATCTGAATCAGCTGAATTCAACAGAATTCAATGATCATGTGTCCCACCAGCCCACCACCACTCGCACTCACTCTCAGCTTATTTTAATGTATGCAGTGCATGCCCAGGCTTTAGCGAGAGGGAGGAAGAACGTGAGTCCCCAATTCTAAAAAAATTGGATCTGGTTTTTTTCTCTCCCTTTTGTTTCCAGCTCAAGGATGCCGGGATGCCTTTCTCTGCAGTCATGGCGGACAGAATATGTGTATCGCGAATAGACTCCTGTGCGATAGCGTCAAAAACTGTGTGGACGGGTCGGACGAGCAACGGTCTGCTAACTGTACCAGTAAGTGTGAAAAGATTTAACGCTCACCTTTATTTTTTTTAACACCAGCTAACTATAGTGAAGGATAGGTTCTTGAATGACATGTTCCTGAGTGTGGTTAACTG
Source organism: Dicranocentrus wangi (assembly GCA_036850665.1). Classification (NCBI taxonomy): domain Eukaryota; kingdom Metazoa; phylum Arthropoda; class Collembola; order Entomobryomorpha; family Entomobryidae; genus Dicranocentrus; species Dicranocentrus wangi. The sequence goes on from JAANSN010005795.1 coordinate 5,015, forward strand.
TCAATAACCTCGGATTACAATTTAGCATAATATTCATATGTTGATTTGATCCACGCTGCATATCCACACGCGCGCGTCCCAACTTTTCCAGCCTGGAATTATGGTGATGAGACTAGACCAAGGCAAAAGTAGATTTTCCGTTTTTTTTGACTTCCCGTGAAAATATATATTGATATCAGGTTTAGTTTCTCGTGCGAGTGCGATGATAATAATGTATCACACAGGTCTCAATATATCTTTTTCGAATGCGGAATGGCTTTACAATTGTTATTTACCCGGCCCACCACCACCGCGCACCGTCATCATACATTATTCCACTCACTCAATATTAAGCTTTTATCCTGTGGGAATGCTGAGGAGGACGGACGGACCGACGGAAGGGGAGAATTGTGTATAAAAAAATCTTTTTTCCCCTTATATATCCATACCATTTTCATCCTTGAAAAAAAATTTTTTTCTCCCGACCAAACTGAAAGCCTTGTTCGATTCGGAGGATTTAGCTTGAGACCAAAGTCTGAGGTCTTTGGAGAGTGGGAAAGAGGGAAGGAAGAAGACGAAGAAGAAAAAAATAGAAAATGGAAAGTGTATGTATGCCGTCCGTCCAGTTGTAGAAATGGATTTTTTTCGTCTTCTTCTTCTTCTTCTGCCAGACAAGTAGTGCAAGTAATACCGTGGTGGTGCACGAGAAATCTTTCAAGCTTTCAACTTTTTTTTTGGTGATTTCACTTCGAATATATATATTTTTTTCTTCTTCTTCTTGCCTTTCCCTTTCTTGCCATTCTTGGAGAAAAATACTGTCTAGTCAGGAAGGGGGATTGGAAAGGGAAAGGTAAGAAAAGGAAGAAAACAAGGTATATTAGAAAGAAGCCTTACAAGGTTGTCTGGATGAATTACATCCGTACTAGCAGACACAGCTTTTTCGGTTCCATATCGAGAAAAAGGGAAACGGGAACGAAAGGAAAGGAAAGGTTGGATGGAGACTTCTCCATCCAAGATTGTCACAGTGAGAGAGAGGGTATAGGTATTATTATATGCTTGAGGAGGAAGAGAATGGGACTGTCGTATGGTGGTGGTGGTAGTGAAAGATGGCTGGAAGGATTACTGAGTATTTTGTAATACGGTAATGGCATGGATGTTTTTGTCTGGAAGAATAAGATGCAATAGTAATATTTCCAAAACAAAAGGGAGTAGGGGGTTCATTGGAATCATAATATGTAAATGTGAAAGGGTGGAGGGAGGTTATTATTATTACGCGAAAAATGTTCGTAACGGGAATGTTTGGGATCTTTTGGAGCGAATTGGAAATGTAAAGATAAAAGTGTGGGACTAATAAAGAAAAAGAAACGTGTGGATATCAATGTAGACTTTATTTATGGGGAAAATTCGAATTAATAATAATAACGAGTCCTTGAAAATTCATTTAAGTAGTACGACGCCTCCATTTTATTTACTTTACTTCCTGAATAATACAGTAATGTAGGTCAACTATCCGATTAGCTTTAGTATTAGTGTATTGGGTTAGTAAATGGTTAATAATACTGGCGACGTTGGCTCATTAAACAATTTTCTGGAAAGTGACCCGGGCTTTCCCCCCAACTTTCTCTTTTAATTACGCAATGCGACAGTTTGGATTTAGATAGAGCTCTATCCAAAAAAAAATCAGTCTACATCATGTCAGCATACACATCATTTCTTCTTCCTATCTCTAATTTTTCTTTTTTTAATACCTTTTATATGTATATTTCCTCTTTCAGGTAACATAATAATCGACCTTTTCAACGACTCGACCACCGGTGTCATCGCCATCAGTGGCCTCATAGTGATATCTCTCGTGATAGTAGTTTTGTGTGTGTGTGTTTGTCAGCGCCAGAGGAATTCCTCGTCTTCACGTCCTCCCAATATCACCAATCATTCAAGTAAGTAAACTAAACATTTAACTCGTTCCTTCTCTGTGTGACCGGCCTTCTTTTTCCCTCCTACTTCTTCTCCTCTTTTGCTTTTTTTGGCTGCCGAATATAATTTTCCGAACCGCACTTTTCTTCCTAGCCTTTTTTTACACCCAGCTTGCTTTCTCTCTAGTCTACTCTCTTGTGGAATGCAATATTATAGCTTCAGCTTGACTGTCTCTCTCTCTTGTTGGCTTTATATATGGAAATGCCATTACATTAATTGTCACGTCATCCCCGAGTTTAATGGAGCTTCAAGCGGACGACGTTTCAGTTTAATTTATAAGACAGTGTGTCTCCAGCACGGAGACGGGGACAAGTCGACGACAACGCAACGTTATTTTCTCTCCCTATGTTTCCTCAAGAAATGCTTTCAGGCTATCAATCCAAAAAATCTAGAGTGTAGAAACCGGGGAGACGGGAAACCTATAATAGGGCTCGTACATCATGGGCGAGTTTTTACTGGAGTAGTAGTAGTAGGAGTAGTACAGCATACAACAGCAGAGCAAGACAGAGTAAACAGAATGGATGATGATAAAATAAAATAAAAAAATTTAGTTTAGATACAGTTCAGAAACAGACGTTTGGCAGAGACTAATGAAATTAATATGGGGAAGAGTGTGGAGCTGGAAGCTAGAGTTGCCTCTGCGACGGCAGGCGTAGTGCATCACTCAAGTGGGCACTGCTGGAGACTGAGAGACGACGTGATGCGTGAGGGATTATTATTATTGTAAAATGAAATTTTGCAAAATGGAAAATAGGAGTAATGAATTGACGACCTTAAAATAAATTTAACATGGCAGGCATTTCATAAGACAGTAGATGGATTCTTCCTTAATGAACGAGTAATATGGCATTGGCAAAAATCCGCTCAATGCGGATTAATAATACCGTTTTATCCAAACTTAAGATAAATTTGTACAGAAAATCGAATACCAAAAATGAACGAGCCGCAACCCCACTTGATTACATCAATATCGTTATGATGATATCCCATTTTGTCCCCGCAAAAGCTGTGCATTATGAGGGAGACCTCGAGACTATATCTCAAAAGAAAAAAAGCTTTCTTTTTTTTATCATTATGTACTTTTGGGATATTGGGAACTAGTCTGTTTAAATATGTGCGATACACGGCCAGCATCCATCCACCCCTCTCTATCTCCTTTCGCAGCCTTTTCTCCGGCTCATTTTCGTCATGTTTACTTTGGTTTTCATTTCATACTGGGTTGATTCGTTCGCTCGTTCGTTTGCTCATTCCACTGACTGGCCCTCCTTCCCTATACGTGCCTGTCATAATAGTCAAGGCGAAATTAAGGGAAAAAAGAGTAGTGTGTGTAGAGTAGAGCCCGGTTTCAACCACTCTCCACGTGGATGAGAGATCCCTCCTGCTACATCTTCCAGAATTAGAAAGCTTCCGTGTGCTGAAAATATCCTCGCCCGCCTGCCCTCCCGACTTGGTAAAATGGAGCGAAATTGTCCTACTCCGAGGGAAATTCATTCTCTTGAAGGGAAAATCAAAGGAGCGATTTTGGACGTTGAAAGTTTCTATGCAAATTGCCAACTTTTCCCAGCAGCAGCAGCCCAAAAAACACATCCTCGCCGAGAGAGTCAGTATAGTGGAGAGAGAGAGAGAGAGAAAGAGAGGTTTTTCTTTCAGAGGGAGCTGGAGAAGTGGTCTGTGACAGCTCAAAATCTAATGTAGCTCCCCAAAAACTTCCACTCACTCATAGTCAGAGCGAGAGTTAGAGCAAGAGCGTGTACGTACGTCCTCTGAAATAAATAGGACTGATTATGTTTGTGTGTGTGGTGGATTGTCTATCATTCCCTCCGAGTCGAGGTTGCTTTATGTACACAAAATTAAATTGAATTGACATGGGTTAATATACAAAACAATGATTTCATTTGACAGCAGTAGCAGCAGCCGATACGAGCAACAACGCAGAGAAGGGCTCACATATCTATCTACGTTCATTCCTGGGCACTTTCCAGTTGTAGTTTTTTTATTAACTGGCCTGTTTTCTCCTCTGCTAAAACGCATCTTGTGTTTGTTTTTGTGTCGAACGAACGAAAACTGCTGGCTAGATCACGGATATTATAAACAAGTCAATCCTGTGACAGCAACCCTTAGAATTCGACTAGAGAAGAATCTCTCAAAATATGCTTTTATTTTATATCCCACTCTCAGCCAGCCACTTTGGTGGAGCAGTAAAAAAATACTGTGGAGAGATGAGGTGGTTCATGGTGGCCTGGTTGGAGTTGGAGTGGGATACCTAAAAGTATGTAGATCAGTTCCGGGTTTAGAGCCAGATGATGTTTTTCTATCCCCAGAAAAATGTATACCACCGCACACACAGTGAATATAGTAGCTAGGCATTAATGGGACAGGAATATGGGGCTTCAATGGGAACAGTCAGCTTCTCTGCTAAATAATGCATCCCTTTATCCCTTTTTCTAGAGTTTTCAATAGAATTCCAAAATTGAATATTTGCCTATATCCCCCACTGCACCACCACCTATCTTTCCAGCCGCCTGTACTTACTTATACGCTATGCAGTAGTAGTTGTTTTTTTTCTTGTTGTGATAAAAAATCAATAATGCCATTTACCGTGTGTGTATGTGAATGTGTGTTATATGTTATGTATCAGATTATATTTTGATCTCTTTTGCTCATTTCATTACACTCGAGAGAGAGAGAGAGACGGGGAAAGCCTGAGACTCTCTCTCTCTCTCTCTCTCACTTTACCCGATTCACACTGACATTTTTTCATGTTTTTTTTCTCTCTCTCTTTCTCGTCGTTCCTCTAGAGAATCAGAATGAAGCGTCTGGTTCCAACGGAACTGGCACAATGATCGCACTGACTGACAAGTCTGGAATACACAGTTTACATCCTCAATCCACACTAGAAAGTATTCACAAGTCGGGAAACTTGCATCTCCCTGCGGAAAGCCAAGGGTACAACAGCAACAATACCAACACCATCAACTCCAACATCATCATCAGCAACAGCAGCAACTCTACCAAGACGCCTCCTCCCCGTCGTCGATGTTTCAAGGGAAGCTGTTAAATCCACCGCGGCCTATGCCATCGTAAGTAATAATAATAATAATAATAATAACTCAGCAGAGAGCTCTTTTTTCCAGAGAGAGACAAATTTTTTGACACTTTCTTCACCGCAAACACGCAACATGCCTCTATTTCCCCCTAAAAGTCCAACAGGGAAAAGGGAAAGAAAAAAGTGTCAAAAGTGTGACAGGAAAAGCCACCTCATTCTTCCTGTCAGAGAGCTACGCTGTTTTAAAAAGTTTTTATTTTTACAGACACATCCCTCCAAAAACCTGGATCCTTGAGAAAAAATATATAAAACATACGTACGAGATTTGTCGTACGACATAAAGAAAAACACCGCGACTTGTGATTCCCTCTTCTTCTTCGTTTATTATTAGCATTTCTATTACGGAGCAAAAACTAGTTCAAAAAGCATGAAATTTTTAGCCGTTTAAAACTCCAGAAGCAACAGTAAGGGAAACAGAATAATTTGGAAATATATATTTATGCATGATCTTTTTCAAGTTGGGTAGTAGTGTTATTCGCGGAGAGGGGAAAAAACTTCGTTTTGCAGCGGTGGAGTAGTGTCATGCGAGCGAGTGTCTTGTCAAAAGCAAGTTTTTGTTTTTCCCCGAGAATATGTTACATCATTCTTTACTTATTTACTCACCCGGTCCCATCATGTTCTTCTCGCGTGTTGTTCCCGAAAGACCTTGTCAACTCGGAGAGAGACTTCTCTCTCTCTCTCTCTCAGTCAGGCTATTACAAATTCAAAAAGCATTTTCCTCCTCTTTGCCCATTTCCCAACCTAGGGAAATATATATGGATGGGGAGAGGGAAGTGGAAAAGTGAAAAAGGGAAAATATATATTTTAAAAAAGTATGACGACTGGATTTAAACCCAAAAGTTTTCTCTTGCTCGGATATATATACACTAGATATATCTTCAAGGATGACAAAAGTAGAGCAAAAGAGCATTTTATTATTCTATAGGCTGAAATTGTTTCAATGGAAAACTCGCCAGGCGAGACTATAGTCTGGTAAAAAATTAAATTTGTAAGAGGAGGAAAAAGTTGAGAGATTTTTGGACTCTTCTCTCTCCCGAAATAACTGTTGAGAAAAAAGAGTTAAATCTGAGCACGACGTTACCGAGTCTCCCTTTTATTCTGCTAATACCTTGAAACTAATTTGTGAGCGGTGGAAGAAAGAGTTATGATATGGTGGTAATGCCTTCCCCCCCCCAACATATCATATTTCATGTCGGAGACACTGGCTTTTACATGAGCTATAGTAGTACATGTTTCCAAGGTTTTTGGGCCTTTTGCATGATTTTAATGTTCAATTTTGTGCTCCAGTTGAAAGGAAACACGTCTTCTACACCCTTACGGATATCTACCAGTAGAACATAGTTAAGAATTTTGAACCTACAGATACAGGAAACGTAGCAGCCAGGATTATTTACCACAACAGTCGCATATCTCACACAAAAACTTTTCATTCCCTGTTTGGTATTTGTATCCAACTTAATAACACTCTGTATATACAGTTGTTTACAAAATTCTAGTTATTTCTCCAATATTCCTCCCTAACCACACAGCTCCTACCTAAGTTAACCTAACGACCTTTTTCATTTTCTCAAACAATAGCCTCCTCTTCCTCCTCCTCAAAATCCATGTGGAGGTACTACCTTTTCTGTTATTCCGTTTAA
>JAANSN010005796.1:0-11712 GCA_036850665.1 Dicranocentrus wangi
ATATTCTTCGAACGACAAGTTCACACAATGCCATGAACTTCTACGCACGGACTTATAACTTAATTCCGTAGGTGCTGTTGAGTGCCGTCAGGCTGGAGATACACGTCAGTGTAAAGGTAATGGGAAAAATCGAACCGAAGGACTCCAATATCGCCCTCAATCCTCCTAATTATCACGTAAACTCTGAAATTTACCCAGGAACATAACAACATCATGCGCTCCTTTAGCTCTTAGAATAGTAATAGTACTGAACTCAAAACAATAATTAATTAAATAAATATGACTATAATAAGAAATATAAATCTGACTTGGAGGTTTTATTTATGGAACTGCATTAAAATCATTATACAACACAAATAATTGCCTAGTAATATGAAGATACATAAACTTATCTTAAGTTTCTAAGGATGGATTTCACAAATTCACACGCACAGTATTCATTTCAACTAGCTTCTAATTAAAAAAGTTATACGCTTAACAGCTATAGTTATCTACAGTATCGTATTTGAAAATGAGAGAAATCGATTAAACAGTATTATTTTCGGCGGAACATCATTCGATAGTAATAATATTGTCAGTTTCACGTTTCAAACCACGAACGAAGGGAACCTTCTCATCACATTTACAAAAACAAACACAACTTGTGCAAGGATATTAGAGTCATGCTTATTCGGTTAGTTACACATCGCAAAGATTTTGAAAACGTAAAAGATAAAGTAGTAGTTAGACTTATTTGCGGCAGATGTTTCCATTATAATACAAGCAACACACAATTTGTAGTAAGAATCCTCCTGTGTAAGATATATAGCATTTATATTTTTAAATTGAACTTTCCTCACTTAAAATGCATAAGTAAAAAGATGTTATCGTTAGTTTCGATCGTAATCATTTCTTAGTAACACATTTCAGCAATACTTCAATCAGCGTTTCTAACCACTCCGCGTCATTTGTTGAATCTACATCACTGCTGATACTATCACCATTTTCTGCTTGTACTATGGCGTCGTCATCCTCCTACTTCTTTGCTAGTTTTTCGGATTATCATCAGAAATACTGCTACTGGGTACCCCTGAATTACGTATACCATCTTCTTGTTTAGAGTCAGAAGATTCACCAATATCCTCCAATCTCAGCACATTCAACAAGCACGTAATTGATTGAGCAATGTTTGTACAACGCCTTTCTGCATATTCCTTTGCAGTTTGTCCATCTGCGTTTCTTGAATTTACATCTGCGCCTTCTCTAATGAGAATATCTACTATAGAAAGCTGATTTTCAATATTGATATCACTATTCACCGCAATAGCATAATGGAGCGGCGTGTTTTGTTCTTTATCCATGGCATTGACTTTAGACCCCAAAGAAATGAGGAGTTCGACAGCTGGAAAGTTTAAGTGGACGCAGGCAAGGTGGACGGAACTTGCATTATTACTGTCCAAGGTAGACCAGTCGCACCCAAATTCAATAAGATTACTCAAATTTTTTTTATTTCTTCCCCCTTTAACAGCATACATGAAAACCGTCTCCAGGTTTACATCGAGAGCGCTAAAATCTGCACCTTGGCTTTTAAACAACTCCAATGTTTCATATGCCACTGGCATGTTTTGTACTGCTCTGTGAAGGACAGTTGCACACTGCTTTCCCAGGAGGGTAAGAGAGTTACCAAGAGCTTTCCTAGTGAGATGTCCCAAAAATTCATGGAATACCCACACGTCGAGGTAGCTAGACGTCAAGTGAGTTATTGCGTCCCCGTCCTCATTTCTTGCTGTCAAATCCGCGCCGTTTTCAATCAGCCACGTTAATAGGCGGTCGTGAACTTGGTGGACAAGAATAGGATAGGTTCCATTTTCGTCCGGGGTCGATACTAACTGTCTATTGACAGCGAACAAGCTCTCGAGGACTTGCAATCTCTCCTGGCATAAGTCAGTGTCATACAATATTTCAGAATACGTATCTTTCAAACATACATGAAGCAAGTCCGCCATTCTGGGCATCTCTTGAAGGGACTCTGCAACATCTTCCAACTCCAGCAGATAATGCATAATCTGAGGACTTCCTCTCGCCGCCGCAGCATGCAATACTGACTTGACCCCTGACTGTGTCTGAATGCCTGAAAGTGGCTTCCCCGCCCGTGTGACATAAAGTTCACACAAATATTTTACAATTCCAAGGTTGCTATTCTTAATTCCGTAACAGATTAGCTCACCACTTTGGACTAGGTCCTCAAATGCATCTGTTTTTATTAGGAGTTCCACAGTTGGCAGGTGATTGCTGGTTACTGTTTTGTGCACAGGTGTTTCCTTTTTGGAATCTATAGCCTTTACATTTGCACCTAACTCAATCAAAAGTTTGACTGTTTCAAATCTTAGTAGGTTGCTAGTAGGATTAACAACGTGAAGTGGAGTCTCCATGACATTGTTTTGAGCATTTACATTAATCCCTTTTCTTTCCAAGAAGCGAATTCCGTTGATACATCCCGATTCAGCGGCCTCGTGCAGAAGTGTGTTCCCGTCTTGAGTCTTTTGTTCCGTGTCGATTTTGGCCCCTCTGCTCTGCAAGAGTTTAAAAGCTCCTTGAAATTCGCCTTGGTCCGCTCTTACGCATTTCGTGACGAAGACTTTGAGGCACCGACTAAACGCACCATACCGTTCAAGTAAAGAAATTAAAGGCGACGTCAAATGGCAGGATTTCTTATAAAGTAGTAAATGTATAGGCGTGTGCATATGTTTATTCCATAAATTTAAATCCACTCCATTTTCCAGTAGGATCTTAGAAATTTGAAAAAAGTCAGTTTCATTGTAATACAGTGGCCCTCTTCCAAAGTGACAATGCAAAGGTGTGTTTTCACGAATATCCTTGGCATTGACATTAACCTTTAAAATTTCTACCAATAACCGGACGCCAGACACGTTTAATTTTTCGACGTGAATGTGAAGGATCGATTTTCCATCCTCGTCCACCTGATTCATAAGCAAACCGCCCTTATTATGTAGATAAATACATGTTTCTACGTCGCATTCCACACTTCCACCTAAACCCTTCTTACTTAGCGCCCAATTGAGTGGGGTTAGTCCGTGATTGTCCTCAGCATTCACATCAGGACCCAAGTCGACAAAGCGGCGTACAAGCTCTAGTGCCCCTGCTTCTGCCGCAATGTGCAGTAAGGTGGCTCCCATGTTGTTTCTTACGTTCACATCAGCGCCGTAGCCAATGAGTTGATTGACTACGTTTACTCCATGCTTTTCAGTCACTGCTAAACCAAGCACAGATAATTCTATAACTGGGTGAGTACCAACTGAATTGAAATCTGCACCAGCGTCGTGAAATATCTGTAGAGTGCCATGTAGGGGAGAGGTTTCTCCCCGCAAGATTGTGTGAACTGGGGTAGAGCCATCATTGTCGTGCATGCATGCGTACTAATTTCCCATGGCATTCTCCCTGGATAAAACGGACTAATTCTAAGCAATTCTCAGCTGAAAGAGATCCCATTACTATGTGTAGCACGTTCTTCCCATCATCACGACGGGCAAGCACATCCGCACCTTCTACAATTAGTTGTAATAATAAACGAATGTGACCACAAGAAAGAATTGGCGTTGCCACGTTATCGTCTTTGTCTTCAAGCAACTTATTGTTGATTCGAATTAGCATTTTAACAACTTGCAATTTTTCGCTAAGTAACTTTTCGTCATTTTCGTCAGAATTCTTTACGCAAAAGTGAAGCAATTCTTTAGTTACTGGCGTTTCCAATTTTTCTAAAAGCTCTCTAAATTGATATTTGTGAAGAATATGTTCCACAACCGAATACTCCCTAGTCTCAACCGCGGCTTGTATCACGGATAGTCTAGAATCACCGACAACCACGGCGTTGACTTTGACTTGCTGAAATCTTTCAAATAATTGACATACTTGGTCAATCAACAAAATACACGAGCGACGAACTGAAACAAGGAGTAGATTTGAGTCGAAAATCATTTTCCCATGATTTTCAAAAGCCCCAATGTCATTAAAACATCTGAAAATTGATTCGAAATCATCATGAATGCAACAATTAGCAATGGAATTCATCTCAGCGAATCCCAGGTTATTCCAATTGCTAAGTGTAATGTCTGATTTTGCAATGAGGCTGTTGACGAAGTAGCAAATCACATTGTACTTGAAGGTCTGTGAAATTAAATGAGCCATATTGTAGTTGCTAATCTCTTCAACATTTTCCTTTGCGAAACTATGCTGGAACAGAAACGATGCAAAATTAGTATCCCTTCCGTGAGGTATTGCGCGGACGACAAACCAGGCAATAAAATATTCGGCGAAGGTGCGGTGAAGGAACCGAGGAACTTGAACAGTGCTCTTGGATTCGAGTATGCCAGCACTAAATACCTCGTGAAGGGAAGCGTCGCTCCGAAGCTGGAGTCGATCCCTGAACAATTTAGCCCACGGCGGAAACACCAACCAGAGGCTGAGGTAAACGTGAAGGTGACTGATGAACTCAAGATCCTCTTTCTTTCTTGTGTAGTTTGTAAAAAACTTATTGAATTTGATTTCAATCACTCGTTGATACAGTTCCGTAATTGAGTTCGTCTGCAGGGTAGGGAAAGGGGGTTCCACTGTGGTATATTTCGGGGAGGAGCATTCAACCGCTTGTGCTTCGTGTACTTCTGCAATGAGTAAACACTGAAGGGGAATCCCTGCAATATCTTCATCTGAACTCTTCATGCTTTTCTTAATTGTAGATAAGCAATGAGTGGAAAATTGATCGAGTCTTTCAGGATCGACTGAGTGGCTTAGTGACCAGTATGAAAGGAAAAAGTTTTTTTGGTCGGCAATGTCAAAGGGAACCAAGTTGTTGCCTAAAACTTGAAGGGAGTTCTCAAGCGCATGAAGATGGTGGGGTCTGGTAGCAACCCATAACCGTACAGATTTGTAGGAATCTCTGATAAAATTAAAGCAGTCGTATGCCAAATCCAGGTCTTCGAACTGGAGTTCATCAAAGCCATCCAACATTAGCTCAATCTTTACTCTCCCATTTTCAAGAGCTTGACTAAGGGGTTTTGCTTGCCAGTCGTGCTTACATGTTTTATCCACCAATGCTTTTTCAAAAATAGCTCTGTCAAGGTTTTCTCCTGTCAGATAATTCTTGAGGGAAGTGATCAGCTCTTCAGTCACAGTAAATAGGATTAGTCTGTTAGGGGTCTTATTGAAAATTTTTCTTGCCAGTTCACCAAGCAAAACAGACTTGCCCATTCCCGGACTGTCTGAGATACACACTGGGGTGTTGGAACTGTCAACTAAATCGATTGTGTTGACGTGATCAATAAATTCATTTTCGGAGTAGATGAAGTCAGATGTTGTTGTAGCTGAGGACTGCACTCCAAAAATTTCTCCTTTAGATTTAACCCAAACGAACTTGTTCTCTTGAAAATGAATCCAATGGACCGGATGCTCGGTTTTGGAGCAAATCTTTTCAAAGTGAGGTTTCGTGTCGAGCAAAATGTACTTGGCTGACACACGTGATAGCTGTAATTGATTTCTGGATGAGTCAGTTGATTGATTTTCTAGCATAGCGGACCTTATTATGAATGACAATCATGAGTAGATATCAAAAGTCTGATAAGTGCCTTGTGTGCGCACTTCATAAACCAATGCGCATTTAAGTGCGTGTTTCTTACTCGGAACCCGTGGTTTAACCTTTATGCACGTTTATTTTTGTTCTACGGCAATAAAGTAAAAAAAACAAGTGCTTGCAAAGTATTGGATCATTTGTGAGCTGATGTGAACGATCAAGTGGACACATCCTGTTTTTTAGTCCGTCCAGTCATTGAAAGGATGTATGGATCATTAAACCGTACTTTGCAATATGCACAATTTAGTATATCATGTTTTGTGTAAATATTTCATATTTGCACCCCGAGCTGTCTCATTATGCATTCATAAGTCTTACTCAACATCCTTACTATCATCATCCTTGTGTTCATGTATTACTGACAATTTTACAAGTTAATTTAGCTAGCAATATAGGGAAAATCCCAGCTGTCGTAATGTGAAACAGTTTTACACAAATTTTGGGATTGCTATGAACTGGCATTATGCATGAACAAACTGTTTTTTGCAAACAATACATTCAAAAGTTTGACAAGGGACTCGAAAGCATAATCTTCGCATCCGAAGTCCGACGCCGTATCCATTGGGTCACGAAGCCTTCTATGTTTCTCGAATGTGGAATACTCATTTATAGATCGTGTTCGAAATTTATCTGGGCGAATTGCGTAGATTTTATTGAGTGCTTCGTTAGGTTTGATCTTTGTGAGTAATAAACTACCTGACAACCAAATACCAACTCATTACAATTGGGAAGCTTGCTGCGATATTGATTCCGCTTGATCATCGTTCATACTTTTGAATAATGAATGCCCCATATTTGAAGTTTGACTTTAACAAGCCTGTCAGGGATACTTGCATACACTTATTTAAAATCAGACTCAAATTTGTATACTTATTTTCAGATTAATATTAGTTTTAGCGTATCGGTCCTCCTGTTGGTCATCACTGGTGGTTCGTGAAAGATCCTCGTCAATATGACTGAGGGAATCGGTCAGAGGTATAAACATTCTAAGTAGTAGAGATTTTTCCTTTCCTAAACAAACTTCAAATTTCCAACTCTGTTTTATTTTTGTAAAAGGAATAATATCTCATGTCAGTAGAAAACAATTCTACCTTTCCTTTTAATATTCCCTTAGAAGTCAACAGAAACAGAAATTAAAATATCTGCATTCATTAATAAATGCTAAAAAACATTTTCAATACATGGTATATGTGCATTCATTTAAAAGTACCACTGGTGCAAAACACTGGTATCCCACAACTTCACCCATTTATACATAATAAATACGACATCAAAATAGGTTCGCAACCTCAAATGCTTAAAAATAAATGTATCCAACCACACTTTGCAGTGTCCTTTTTTATATTATTCTCAGAGAGAAAGAAACTGGTTAAATTGGATTTATGAACGGAGCTGGGGTTTTTGATATATTCGTCACTATATTGCTACCAATATTGCATTACTAATGTCCTCTGGGGAAAAATATAAAGTGATTCTTGATGTACAAACAAATTGTGCATTACAGAACAAACATCATTCACCTCACCTCACCTCTGTGCTTGCCTTGTTAACGGTTGGCATTGGTTTTATCAATAAGTTTTCCACAAACACAGACATCAAATAGGTTATTATCTGTCAACACCTCAGCAAGAAAAGAAAGAAGCAATTCCAAAAATGAAGCAGTCGTTTCACAAGCATGATATCATCCCAATATATTACGGAGCCCGTATACAAAAACCCTTTTTAGTAGGAAATCACGTCATGCCATGCAGATAAAATATTTGGAAGAGGCATGAAACTGCGCATGTACCACAACAACCACAAATGCAAATATTGAAAAGGACAAGTGAACGCGTGAATCATTTATAATCTGCTCCGCTAACATGAGAGATAAGGAATCCATACAGCTTAACAGCTTATCTATGTTTTCCAGGCAAACATTTGATATTGTAATAAACTGTTAATACTAGTTTTCCTGTATGAATTTCACTGCAAATATCGCTAAAAGTGTTCGTCTGTGACTAATTTTATTTTGGGTAATCGTTAGGAAGTGGTCAAACGGAGAAGTAACTCACACAAGACATTTTTGCTTTATTAGGTACTGCTACAATGGTCAACAACCGCTCGTGTTCTGCAAATATCAAAACGCACATCATATTCACAACACAAACATACTTACTTCACTCCTGCTTTGGATGTATGACAAAACTGATTTTAATTAACGCANGAGAAGTAACTCACACAAGACATTTTTGCTTTATTAGGTACTGCTACAATGGTCAACAACCGCTCGTGTTCTGCAAATATCAAAACGCACATCATATTCACAACACAAACATACTTACTTCACTCCTGCTTTGGATGTATGACAAAACTGATTTTAATTAACGCAACGGCTATTTTGTATTTTCATTAGTCAAGAAATAAATACATAAAACAACCAGCTAAACCGGGTCAGTTTATTCATCAAAGCAACTTTTTTTAATATCCTACCTCGCTACTCCCTCCAATGTTTCATATTTAAAAGGTTGCATTTTCCTCAGTGACTTTTCTTGACATCAGTTGAATTTGTTGTATGGCCGTAAATGCGGATAATGAACATGCCGGTATATTCACTACTTCACACGGAATCCCTCTCAATTGTATGTTCTCATTTACAATCTAGACTTGTGGAGGGGAGGTTACAATAAATGAAAGTTTCTGCAAATCTTTGCCTAATACAAACAAATTTGTTTTACGTATCGACACTTGCTTGTTTTGTTCAGTTAGTTGGTACATAAGGGTGACGCACCTTCTTTTGTGGAATAATACTATACCATGAACCGAGATTCAGCTCAACGAATTTTCAAACGAGTTAACGAACGACTGAACTCATTGGGATTAGTATTACTTATATTTACTGCTTGCCAATGTAAGTTTGCTGAAGAGCATACAAAGTTCAAAAAGTGTTACGTAAATACTGAGTTGTTCAGAAAAACATGAAGTCGTCCACCTCCGGTTCGGTTCGCAGCATTGAAATAATTGATACCACGGATGTGGTTTGTACATATTGACGTACTTACAAGCAGCTACGTGCGTCATTGGGTTCTTCAAGTATCTCGAACGAAAGCAGCACGATCTCAATGAAATTATACGTAGCAAATGTTAGTCTTTAGTGAGCAGTGAAACTGTATGTGCATTTTGCCTTCCATCAAATCCAAAAAGTCTAGTCGCACAATTGTGAAAATCATTCAATCCGTTAGAAACTTTTATTTTTCTTGTTTCGTTTTGTTAAAAACGTACGAGACTTGGAAAGTGGGATAAATGTTTGAGTATACCACTAGGTGAAAATCATTTTTAAGCCTGAATCCATTTTCATTGATACAATAATTTCTCATCTCATGGACAAAATCTGTCACACCGCGTGTTCGAAAAGGAATTTCGTCTTCGCATGATGTGTTTTGTTACTTAACCAATATTCTTATTAAGTAAAATGATTTAAAGGTCTGCATTAGTAACAAATGCCAAATTCTTTTCTGACCTGCTCCAGAACAAATGCCAAACCTGTGACCAAATCAACCTAGTAGTATCCATATCGTGTGCGTCATAACTTTATTTGATGACTCTGTGCTACTTGAAAGGATTGATTTTTTTGAATATAAATGAATGGAAATTTTTGTCACCACTACCATAATTTTCGGGAAGAAACATGACTAACTTCCGTGTATAATGTATCCAACTATTCATACGTAATTGTGTGCCAATGGATTGAACTTGAACTTCAAAGTGTTGACTCAGTCTGAGTAAATCTGAAAGTTAGTGTTAAGTGTTGTATCTATTTGGGTCGTGGAAATGGGGGAGTTAATACTCGGAAGCCAAGGTAGATATCCCAATATTCTATGCTATTATGCTATTAAATGTTATTATATGTTGATCTATGTTTGTTTTCTGTCCTTCCTCTTCAACTCTTTATTTAGTTATATACATATTTCAATGTCACTATTGGAGTAATATATAAAACATAGTTATATGGGGAAAAGTCACGCTATCCGACTAATACCAAGTTAGCTGTAGTACTTTGCTCGAGCAAATTTGCTAGGGTGTACATTCACTTCTAACTCGAGTAATTAAAGGTTGAAAATCTGCATCAGGGATCCCAAAGATTTTTTAATAATTTGTTGAGGTTTCCAACTCTATAAAACAAAAAGTGACTGTTTTTGTTTTACAATTTTGAACCAACATTGTGATACGGTGGACTGGCTTTCTTTTGTATTACTTCATACTGCTACCACGATGTGTGTCCGTGTCTCCGTCTTTGCCTGCGGTTGGAGTTCTACATTTCTTTGAACTTGAACTGTCTATAATATAACACCTCCGAATATTAAGCTGAAATAAAAAATACGTACATACAGTCGTCTGAAGACAAGCGAGTCAGTTCTCGCCAACAGCATTGGGCATAATGGAGGGCGTGCATTGTGTAGATGCACTTACGATATAGTCGCGGCTACTAACACGCTAGTCTTCAGACGACTGTAGTTAAACATTCCGATAATTATCACAGACATGAGACAGAATACTTGTAATTTAATTACACAGTAGTTACGAAATTATTAGTTAAATTAAAATTAGGGTATTGAGTTGAAATTGAAAATACAGATATGATCAACTATTCACAAGACAATTAAACACATGAAAAGTGGCAATTCTATTTTTTTTACAAATTAGTTAAATATCGATTAAATCAAACTTACGAGGTAACATCACCAGTGCATCTTCGAAAATTTTAGTTTTAAGTTTCGATTCTAGATCAATTTTTCATGCGGATTTCATTTCCGGTGTCATTTGTCCCGTATAGACAAGTACAAAATGATTATTACCGAGTAATTGGACCGTAACCGAAATCAGTAAGTTATTGACATATGTTGGAACAATTTTAAACTTTCAAGTTGTTGATTCGACCGAGCCATTAATGCTTTACAAACTTTAGTTTTGGTGTATCATCATAATCTTAACCGTTTCCAAGATATTGAGTTTCAAATACATTGGATTTTTATGTTTTTAGTCCCAGTATGCAAAAACGGTACAGAATTTCAACATTGGGTCAGTTTGGGAAATATAAACAAGGGGTAATTGTCTCATGGGGGAATTATCCTAAGGGGGGAATTGACAGGGAGCGGTACCATTTTATTAACGCTCTCATGGAAAAATGGCTGCGAATTTTAATATACCTCAGTTTACAAATTATGCTTTAGAGTTTCTGGTCCACAATAAGATAACAATCCTCAAGTGCGCCATTCTGAAATTTTAAAGTGTACAATAATGATTCCGTTATTTCCTTTAATCTTTAACCACCTTTCATTCCGCCTTTTCAACCGTGGGTTGTTACATAAGAGCCTCTCATTGAATGCTTCGGATTAGTGTCTTCATAACAAATTTTCACTTTACAGACTGTCCTATCGACAAAGTAGTAACCACTTTAAAAAGGAGTAATTCAGTAGGTGTCCTTTGCGATGAGTGGTCGAGCTTTGCAAGAAATCTGAAAGTTCCAGAAGACATCATTCATAGACTGCGCTCGGGCCTTCGAGACAATCTTACATTTTCTGATGTACTGACAGAGTTACTGGAAAACTGGATATCCAGACGTACCTCTGTTGCAACTCTTGATTTAGTGATTAGCGCATTACAAGATTGTGACCTGAACGATTGCGCGGGTATGCCTTAATATTTAAGCTTGCATGGAGTGATTATGAATGATTCAGCCTCTAAGGACAATTCGAAGCAGGGGAGCAGTATTCAAAAATGCAAAGCGTGACTGTGTGACTTCAAAAAACGTATTTGGCGTAGTGTAAGACTGGACCATATCAACTTTTGCGAAAAATTCATATAAACTGATATTCCAACACTTTTGCTGACTACTTACAAACATTAACGACGCCATCATAAAATACAAATACATAAAATAATGATATTTTACACTCAAAAGTTCAATTTTTAAATTTCCGCTAAAGCTTGTTTCAAACAATAATAAAACTTCCAATTAAGTAATAAGTATTTACCCAATATAATAAACCGCACCCAGACCTTTTACACTACATCACGTTTACTAGTTTTCAAAAAATATTAAATCCTCC
>JAANSN010005797.1:0-11711 GCA_036850665.1 Dicranocentrus wangi
TCTTCAATTAAAATACATGACATAATATATATATACCTATACAAATACAATATTAATAATATTGAAAGTATAAAAACGTTACTAAAATCATACCTATCGAAAATTTATTAAAAGTGCAAATAAATGCAGTATGTGCAACACTATTACTTTGAATCCATGTGTATTTTTATTATTCAATTAACAAAACAATCAATTCTCCGTAACTTTTGTTATTCAACATAACAAACATTAATCATCATCAAATACAGTAAAGCGTATTGATTCACTTACATCTCTAAGGTCTAAGTATAGCTCCATCAGCTCGTCCACCTCAGCACAACTGTCGCCACCAGTTCGAAAAGCATTTAATCTTAGCCTAATTTCGTGTATCTTTTCCTTACTTCCCCTCTCTAATCCTTCTACCTCTATGTTACTCACTAACACCAGTCTTCTCAATATCGACGCTTTCATGGCAAACAAAATGGACGGATTTGAACACTGTACGGCTATTGTATCATCCTTCATCGAGCTCATCTCTATCTTATGCCCCATATAAAATACTGCTAAATCTGACGGACTATCACTACAAAATTCATTTACATTATGGAAACCCCTGTGCATTGAATCACAGAGTAAAATATCCTTCACAAATCGTTTCTTCAAGGACGGGTCCAACTTTAGCAAAAACTTGTTGACAGAAGGAAACATGGGGGGTTTTGGACCGCTCTTCTGACTTGAAGCAGCAGCGAAACGAAGATTTTCAGGGGGAGTCCATATCGGAGCCGACAACAATCTGCCAGGATCCAAGCAGTGCAGTACGTCCACCACGCATTCCTCTGCGTCGAATACGCGCGTGTAAATTTTAGACTCGAAGGTGGTAGTAAACTTTAGTCGCACTTGAACCTTTTGCACGGGTACCTTAAAGCCCAGCATATCGCTCAAGGGACAACAAAATTCCTCGCTTTCACCCGGGCTGAGGCAATGTTTTAAGTCAAACACGATTTGAGTCTTTTCATCATTCATCGCTATATGAAACTGCCAGTACGCAGAATTAAAAATTATTTTTTCAGAAACATTTGTCGCGCATATTATTAGCGTCTGAATGATGTGTTGAGTGGAAGAGCCAATGCCGGGAACTACCTTACAAGAAATTCTTAAAACATTCGAATTAAACTCGCTACGGTTCGTGGAGAAAGTCGACACGTTGTTACATAAAGTTAACTGAGCTAATTTAACCTCTAGGTTGCTTTTTAATTGAGTTGCCTCTTTCAGCCGTTTAGATTGGCCAATCAATTCTGCTACTTCATTTGAATGAGGTTCCATCATGATGATGATGATATATTAGCATTATTACAACAGAGGAGTTTCATACAAACAAAACTACAATTTAGTACAAACTCCAAGTTATTAAAGTCCGCCCTAGCCTGATTTGGAAATTACGAATCTCGTTCTTGAATATACACTAGAGTGTTGTGGATGATGCCGTACTCTTCCAATGTGGACTCCGCGGAGGACAATTTACCATACGGAACTGGTAGAATTATATCCAGACTTTTGGACTCGGGCGTTGTGATATTATTATTATTATTTCTCGTGCTAATCCCTTCCGTTTGCTCCATGAGAAACTTTCTAATATGGTCCGTTATACATTCGACAGTTGCGGTTGTGGGTACCTTCAGCTTAAATTTTCGCCCTGAAATATCAATACAAAAACAGAAATCATCATTACAGTTAAATTCAAGCACGCTTCCATTCGATAACACATCTCACACTTAAAATATCGTATCGTGCGTCGCACCATTTTTCCTGTCGTTTATTTTTAACACAATCAATTTAGTCTGGCGACTCTTATCCACACTGTCACTAACTAGATCCGGCAGGTATTCGTATGAACCACCAATTTGGGTGACAGAAGATACGGAAGAAAGTAAGGGTAACGAGATGTTTGATGTTCTACAGAAAACGACACGTGTTGCTTTCACCAATTCACCATCTCACTTTTTGGTCTACCATGATACAAAAAATGTAAATTATGCAAGATTGAATTCAAAATATACTTCGATGACGCAGGGAGAGATTCGGCTGATGGCTTTCTACTCAATACGTTATTGATATCTGTTCCAGGAACAAGACTAGGTGGATTGTTAACTGTGGAAAGCTTAGAACCGCTACCACTGAAACCAACGTCGATGGAATGCACAATGGACCGTTTGTCATTAAGCTAAAATAGACCGTTAACACACTGGCAATCATTAATTATGTACAGTTGCAAGTATTCTTGTCTTGGATATGGAATTAGAACTCNAACTCACAACAATAACAACGCCATCGGGATATTGACTGCTCAACTCGGTTGGGAGGAAGCCGTTAAAAATTTCGTTAACAAACCGTATTACGCTCATGGTTGAATAACTTCGGAATCCAGCACACCCTACGACCATGCCGTTTTTAAACAACGTCAAGTCGACCACGTCCGCATGCTGCATTTCAAAAATGGTGTATAAAAGTTTAAAAGGAGGACTCTCAATAAACCTATGGACGTCCAGCAACTTTAATGACTATAATTAGGTTGTGTAGGTGCAAAATAAATGCCTTGAATACTGCTCCACTGGAGGTGGTACAAAGCTTCATTGATTGGTTTCTATCCATCCGATAGTTTAGAAGAGCCACTGACTGCAAAAGTTTATCAAAATCTGGTGCAATTGGTATCCAGTTGGAACATGCTTTAGGAAATGAGTCTGTTAGCGTGGACGCGTTGCCGAAGGATCGTTTGGATGGCGAAGTGCTCCTAAGCTTTGTACTGCTAGGGGAAGTTAGAGCATCCAAGCCCTTCATGTCACTATCATCAAAGTCTGAGTCTGAATCTGACATCCCTCCAAGGAGCATTAGTTTGCTGAGAATACTTTTTTCTTGGCTATTTACTGTTTCCTAATAATATTTGGGGAAATGACTAGTTACATTTCAAATGAAGAATTTTGCTTTGATTTGGTTACTAAAAACTTCATCGCTGACTGACAGCATGTATGTAAATTTTGAGCAATGTGAGCACCTGCAGACTATCCAGTTTGCTGTCCATTTCCTGAACACTTTTGGAAAGGGAACCGCTAATGGATTTGGAATTTTCATAATCAACTGCGTGTTTCCGCACCACTTGCCGCAGCTCTTTGAATTCTTTTTTCATTTCACTCAGTTCTGTAGATTGCCTTTCAACCTCCGAAGATAATGAAATTAGTTGCTGATGTACTCGTTTCTTGAATTTTGCATCAACGTCCTTTACGGATCTGGCGGATGGATTTAGCACTGCAGACTCCAGAACACTGTGCTGGAAATCCTTGCTGGTATTGTTAACTACATTTCTAATACTTGATTCTGATAACACTTGCAGCGACCACTGAAACCGCGGGAAGAGGAAGAGTAAATTTGCTTTCTTTAGGAATCGGAGGGGATTTACCAGCAGGAGCAGTTTTTGCTGTTGGAAGGGGGTTGGCTTGCGAAGATATTTTCTTCAATTCCTTGTTTCTTGTCGATATTACATTGACCTCATTTTCGTCAGTTGGGAAATATTTTTTATATATAATCTCCGTTTCTGGAATTAGCGAGAATTGAGAGGAACTCGGATACAAACTCGCGGCAGGTTTCCGCAATTCCGTCTGTGCTGTCAAGATAGCCTTCACTTGCGACACGTTAATACTTGCGTATCTATTCTGGATCCCATTTTGACCATCGCGTTTGACCAAATCGCGTTGTTCCAGGAGCTAAGTAAACAGTCTCGTCGGGCACCTCCGAAAGATAGTTTGCAGGCGTATTGGGAAAGTTTATATCTAGCTCGCCTTTTTTACCATTTCGCCCATTGGATTGATTAACAATTCGTTTGTTTTGGTGTTCCGTATTTCTAAGTGTTGGAAAGTAATGTATCAGAAAGGGCGAATATGATATGCAACAGGCTATAATTATGATTCAGCTACCTAACGGGGATTACGACGCGAGGTGCAACACATTGTCACCATACTACTACTACGTAGTACTACTTAACTATAAAAAACAATTAGCATTGCCCATATGAAAATGATTTACGGCTTGCCTTTGTGAACTGTCTCCGTTGACTTTTTCTGCAGACAGGTTGCCCAGGATTAAATACGGAAACTTGCTAGTTGGATGCTGTTCTGACATGTTCCTGATCTTTCCCTTTTGTAGAGTCCTCCTTAAGTTTATACCTGCAAGCAAATAATAACAAAAGGTCGTTTTAGACAAGACTTATTAGAGACTTACATCCTCCTGAATAACAATTAATGCCTTAATTAATTAACAAACTATAAAATCAAGAGCATCAAATCGAGTACCGTCAGACTGAGAAATACTACCAAAGATTATGTAACAGTACAATTAATTATAATCTTTTTATGTGGAAAGGGACACGAAAGAAAGGAGGAGAATTACATGCAGTGTAGTGTAGTATATCTATAAAATAGTAAGGTACCGTTTCGAGTAACGGACAAGCAAAACTAACTAGTTATTGTCACTACTAAATCATTTGTATGTCACATTGTGAATCCATATCATCCACCAACCATGGAGATGGTCACCCCTGTCACCTCGATACAGGAAGGGAACAAATAGCAATAGACAGGTCGAGTTTTGGAAGTGGGGGGGGGTCAACAATATCCAACCAACTTCATGACATAGCTAAATATTGGCTAAGTCAACGCAGAGATACCTATATGCTCCCTGCGTCAACGTGATATCAAAATCGCTGACAATCGGCATAAAGCATTTTTGCAGGGCCAACCTTACAGATTCGCCGAGTCGTTGTTTTGTAATACGAAAGTAGTAATGCCAATGCCACTAGCACAAAACGGCGAAAGGCTACAGTTGCCTTTTCCTCTGCCAATTGTGCTTTTCTTGCGCAGTTCCTAACTTTACTACTCTCTTCAGTCCCTTCCCAAACTGCTCTCCTCCAAATTAACCTCCACCTCTCGCAGATTAAAAACGTGCAAGAATTTTTTATCATCACGGGACTGGGACGGGAAATAATGACTATGTATTTTTGGCCAGACTTACATTTTAATTGATGAAAACTCTGAATGCAGCAGAATGAGGTTATATAACACAACACAACACGAGCAATGAGCATTAATCATTAAAAATACTACGTAATGTCAGAATATCACTTTATTACTGTCACAAAATCACTGATGGAATTCCAGCCAACAAGAGGATTAAGAGCGTTTTGAGTGAGAAGAGAACAAAATTATTTGTTGAGAGGACCTTAGTTGTTTATGCCGAGCAAGGAGAGAGTGAGTGCCGCGAAGGAGACATAGACCTTTCCTGTGAAATCTGAGCAACTTTGTACGTAGGAAATGGACATGGGCGAACACATGGGAATGTGATGTTAAGTATACAGAATTTGAAGTTTATTAGAGGAAGTGCAGTGCATTTGTCTTGATTCCTTCCTTTTCTCGTTTACCATACATAGTAGGTATACAGTATACATAGTCGGCGGACCACCGGTAGTGATCTCAACACAAACTCTCAAACTCCAAATTCCAAATCAGGCTATTAGAATATTCCTTGTTTCATATCACGTCCTTAAAGTGCTTTCACTTTCCTCACATTCGTTGAACATCTGTTCATAATATTGTGCATCCGCATTCTGCACTGCATCTATCTATTTATATGCATTCCCATGTGCGTAGTGCAAGAGTGAGAGTGAGTGTAGTAAGAGGTGTGAAAATGGGAATCGTTTCCATTTCCAAATCATCTGACTATTATACCACCTACACGCAATTCGCACTACTTTTCGACCACACAAGTAAAGTTGTCAAAAAAGTGTTTTTAAAAATACACTTACTTTGCGGTAATAAAGGCGGTGCGCAGAATATTATAATACACGTTGACATAACGTATTAATTCATGCTTTTTTTTTTGAAGAAGCGTGTGAAACCAATGTGATAATAAGATTCCAAGAGCTTTGGAATCGTTTGTTTAACGTGCTTTACCCAATTAAGGGATTGTTTTTTTTTTAAATTCCCGTGCTTAGACCCACATTGAACATTGCTGCATTGTTGTGAGTCACATCTTGTGACAGGTGTATGTATGTAGCAGGGCAGTGACGGTTTGGAGTCTTCTGATATTATTCTTCTTTTCCCGACAGTATTTCAGTAAATTACGTGTTTTTAAGTATAAGCAAAATGTATAAAAGGGCTTTAATGTGCTCAAGGGCTTTCCTTTATAACTCCAAAGTGTTGGTTCCTCCTCCTCCTCCACCAAGCTGTTGTTCTTATCAGAACTTGGGAGTTACTACTCCTAGTAAAATTGTTTTATTACGGTTTCCTCCAACAATAAGCGTGAAAAATACTCTGTGCAGGTTATATTCTAGTCGTAGCTACAATAATAGTCGTAATAGCTCACGAATATGGGCGAAATTTGGCGTAGGGTTTTCAGTTAGCTTTTTAGGATTCTTTAAAAAGGAGAAAGAACTGACGCCAGAGGATAAAATTTTAATGGAGATGAAACGGGCGATTTTAGCTATACAAGTAAGTACAAGATCCACAACTACGAGATTAAATGCTAGTGGATTAAAAATTAAAGTATTTTTAATGCCGAATCTATATTCATTCAGGAAGGAGAAATTAAAAAGGCGGAAAGTCATCTGGCACTGGCGTGGAAAATGAGTACAGAGGAGCAACTGGAAAAGGCGAAAACACAAATCCTTGATATTCGAGCAAATCTTGCGTTTCAAATAGGGGATTTGGAAACAGCAGAAAAACTGTTCAAGACCGTGTGTCAGCGTTTAATATTTCACCAAGATGTCAGTTCAAAGGATAACGCTATTGTAGAGATTAGCATAAAACTGTCGCAAATCTTGGCTCTGAAGGGTAATCATGAGGATAGTATGACGGGATTTCAGTATTGCGCCGACACTCAAAAAGAAAAGGTAATTCCGGGCATGTGTATGATGGTGCAATGCAGTTTGTTTGCTTGGTTGTGTGTGAAATTATGAGTAAAAAACGATTTTGTTAAATGTTCCTCAGATTGAAAAGGAAGGAATGGAAGACGAAGACACATTATTATTGGCAGCGTGGTCGCTACATAGTTTAGCACAAGCGTACTTAAGTAAAGGCACACAGAGTCAGATAGACGTGAATTTAGTGCAAAAGGCTTCGGATTTGGCGAAAGAAGCGTATTCCATTGCGTCAAAGGCAATTGGACCTGATTCTCAACAAGTAATATATTGAAAACTGACTGGTTTATGCAATTCATTCTCAACTCTCAAATAATTTTGGAAAGTCTCAGTAATTACAATGTAATAATACTTGTTTTGTTAGGCACTAACAATCAGCTCTGATTTGGCGTCAATTTTGGCACTGCAGGGTGACATTGATGGTGCTTTAGATAGGTACAAAGAATGTGAATCCATTGCTGCTGAGAAGCATACCTACTTACAAGCTGCCATTCGTGTGAACACAGGAAGTTTGTATTTGCAGGTAATTTTCTTGACCTACAACAAGTGACAATCATGTGTCCAAAGTAAAAATCCCACGACTTTAATACTTATATCGTTTTGTTACGTTAACAGAAGGGGAATTATGATGAAGCTGAGAGGCTGTGCAGAGAAGCAAAAAAGCTGGCAGGGAGGTTTAAGGACAAGGAGTCAGCCATGCGTGCTGAAGAATGTATTGTGAAAAGTACTACTTTTAAAAAAGCAGCAAACGCTGCTGACATTGGAGAACAAAATGTGAAAAGAGAAGCATCATCATCGTCTGAGGGTGCTGGACGTGCGTATGCAATGCAGTAATTCACTATACTTGCAATGCCTAAAACCTAAACTACATGATTATACGGATCTGGTCAATATTCGTTCGTTGTTACAAGCTGTAGTTTTATGCTGTTTTGTTATGTCGCGTTAAAGCATATAAAGTTCGTGATGTGATGATGTCTTCTGGAACAATTTTTAAACATTCACGCACGTAAAATAAAAATGGAATAATTACTCGTCATAATTCTTACAATTACATATATCATTATCATTGTTCATAGAAGGAAAATTGCAAAATCATTCGTACATGCTAAACTTTATTCAGTGTTTAGCCCTTTGTCAGAGATGCATACGTTCATGGAATCTTCAGGAAAAGGGATAAATATAGCGTTAAACGATTCATATTACAACACACGAATCCACATAATATCCCCACAAAGATGACGGATGAAATTACCCAAATTATACTTTTCTTTCTTGTAAAATCCCAAAATGACGAAAAATTTTCCTAGTACATTTGTATAGCTTGTGTTGTGAATGAACTCCTTCAAGTTGTGCATTCAACAAGAATTTATTCAAACCTTTTCAATTCAATTACAAATGCGCGGTATGCCATTGCTATAAATAGATGGAAGTACTGAATTTGTTCCCAAAAACGCCTTGCTCAGATTATTTTCGTGTCACCCATGCATTAGCTAGTTAGTGAAAGTGTATATAGCAAAATGTTTAGTTAGGTACCTAAGCGTATGTAAAATATGAAACGCTGTATTCACTCCATCACTTGTTCATGTTCACGGTCATGTCGTGTCGTGGTTCGGGTGTGAACTTTAGAATTTAATGACTCACACTCACAATCCTAAATTGTCTTCACTTACATTCTTACACTGGTTTTTGCTAGTAATTTCCAACAATTCAGTATTTCAGTTCTGTTCAGTGCAAATGTGATCAATTCTAATGAACAATGTTATAACCCCCATGATGATATTCCAGGCAAATGGTAATTGTCATTGTGTTTCACACCTCTTGACTGCCATGAATCGAATGTTAGGGCTTGGGTTGGGATACGGATGCTCATGTCCGTTTCTAATAAGTGCACACTTTCAGCAATGATTTTCATTTTGATTGTCGCGAATTGCTTGCAAATTATAGTTGGGTGTGGGCTCCCATTCTAGTGTAGAAAACATTTATTAAATCGGTGCCTTATGTACCAAGTTAATCTCTCTTTTAATGCAATGCATACAATACAATCCGTCCGTGTGTAAAATAAATGAAGTTGCTTTGGATTCTAGGTTTTAATGTAATGTATAAAAATAGAATGCGATGCTCACGAACGACCAGCGAGCTCAATAATATTAT
Source organism: Dicranocentrus wangi (assembly GCA_036850665.1). Classification (NCBI taxonomy): domain Eukaryota; kingdom Metazoa; phylum Arthropoda; class Collembola; order Entomobryomorpha; family Entomobryidae; genus Dicranocentrus; species Dicranocentrus wangi. The sequence continues at coordinate 9,092 of JAANSN010005797.1, forward strand.
ATCTTCAAACAATGGGTCAGTTTTATTAAGATGCGAAAGTCAGACTAAAAAATCATCATGTTCAAGTTCACCTTAGGCAAATATTTCCCTTGTCCTCATTATGCACTTTTACACGACGAACGCGAACGACGTTAAAAGTAAAAACCCAATTTATATTACAGTCTATGGATGTTCGCGAATGACAAAACTGTATTTTATAATATAACTTTTCACATGGTCATACTAATTCTGAGTGATTTACTGATATATACAGCGGTCATGAACGCGCAGGTAATCTGATGTGATTGTTGTTCACCGGTTTAAAAAAAATCATAAATCATGGTGTTGAACATTTACGTGTATGATGTATATGATGTCAACAATTTCAAGTAACCTTCGGCTCTTGAATAACACAGAACGCAGCTATGAGGGGTAAAACATCATTCATTTCATGAAGAGTTCATGAAAAGCATACTTACTACAGACAACAACGGCGAAAGTCTACATTTTCATCGGTTTTGCAAAGTATGTAGTAGCAAAGTAGAAGTCATTACGATAATAATGATGCATCATAGTTTATAGGCATACAATTGATACTATTGCAAAATATGAAGAACTACTATTCCGGGAGGACAAGTGAACAATGAAGAATAACTCAAACTAAAAAATATGCATTAGCTACTCATAATAATATTTTACACAAAGACACTGCAACTTGAGGCTTGGTTCCAGAAAGAAAGCCTTCTTCAAGCGCGACGAGGCGAAGAAATGAAAATGACAACGTATAAAACGCTGGAGACACGTTTAAAAGGACATGAATGACATGAGATCTGGTTCAAAAACACGATACGGCGATAGTATGCGAACGGACAGGTGGGATTTTTTGCTAAAAACCTCAGTTGAGGTGAAGTGTACATGACGAAGCGTTTTTTCCATTATTTCAATTACAGCAAAATAATCGTTCCATTAATCAGCGTATTATTATTTCATGCAGCCAGAGGGTGTATTTCTTTTGTACTAATTCTCTAGCTTAAGCTATGTACATATGTATTATTAATAGCAGATTTGGCTGGACACCAATGATGACTGACTGCCTTTTTGTGTAAGGGCTACGAAAACCTCTACATCATTAGTCAACGAAAGCACAACTGGCCACTGTTTTTTTTAAAAAGCTTTGCCTACGCTACATGATTATCCAAAATTTTGAAAGATTGTGTACCCTGATAGGCATTCATTCAGACATGAGCTGGCTCACATCCATCCAATTTAAAATGCCTTGTAATCTAACTAGCGAGTTATTTGGGCTGAATGAAAGTTGCTCTTTGTTGTTGCATGCTTGCTTATGATTATGATATGATGATGATGATGCGTACATGAATTTAAGTACCATGGTTGAAGATTATGCAACAATGAATTCTTATTGGATCCAGAAGGTGGGTTTGTTGTAATCCACAGTAATACATGAACACTAATCAACTGTTTGAGCACACGAACTAGTGTACTTTTTTATTCCTTGAATTTATATATTCCTATGTTTCTGGCATTCACGGTCCATTTTCCAAATTCATATCTTGCTAATTACGGAAAACATGATTCCTGATTTAAGAAACATATTAAACCTTTCGAAAATATACAATTTCCTTGTATAATGCTTAGTTAAAGTAGTTGTGTCTCATGTCGTGCCTCAAAACTTTTCCTCGTAAAATCACGGTGCATTTATTTATCTCGTATGTTAACAAGGAAAGATTTATAAGCAGTTTTGACGTTAATTCTCGGATTGCTTGGAAAAAAACGCAAATTATCCCAACTTGCGTTCAAGAATTTGCGTCAGTCAGTCAGCCCTTACGTTTGAGCTTTTGTTTCAAATAATAAAAAGATATAATAATAAAAGGTATGGATTCTGTTCTGCTACACTATAATTCTAAGCATTCCTCCGTTGATACTTCCCTCAAACCTGTGTAATCTATATAAAATAATTCAAAACATGAATTACTTTTAAATTTTTTGCACAGGCCAAGCACGAAACCCCCTAAGAACTGATTTGCATTATATTGTGACGTGAGAAATGAAATAAAGGAAGTTTCCAAGTGTGGTATGGGCTATAAGAAAAATATTACATTACATTACTACAAAATATCAAGTTCAACGTGAGTGTTAGTAATAACTAAATGCTTATTACTACCTGTGAACCCACAAAGTCCAACACGTAAGCCCTAATACATCCAACTTCCAACTAGAATATATCGTGTCAGTAAAAATAATTTTGATGGTAAATGGTAACATTATTAGACTTTTGATGAAAATGCAGAAAAAAAGAGTTTTATCCTTGTGTGCGAATGTGATTACAATTTGAATTCTTTATTCGAGTCGAGTGTGCTAGTGTGTGCACAAAGTAATCCTCAGTCAGAGTCACCAGATCAGAGCAAACTGTTTTTTCACGCAGTCTCCCGGTGCGCGTGTGCACATTAAAAATATATATAAAGCTCGATTTAGTTATGACCAAGATTTATACCTGAGAAACAAGACATTCGTGATCGTGTTTCTCCATCTCCACATTCTCCACGCAATCAGCATCATAAGATCTGTTATATTTGCTGGTAAGATATTTAAATAGTAAAAAAGCAAGCGTTAAAGAGGTATC
>JAANSN010005798.1:0-11709 GCA_036850665.1 Dicranocentrus wangi
GATTTCATGTCAACAACAATTTTTTCCCTTCTTGTTGTCCCAGCGCAAAATTTGCCGTAGACAGACTGCAAAATTACAGTATATTTTGGATGATTGGTTTAAAATTATGTAATTTTAGTTTCCTCCAAAGTTCACTGCGTTCTAGAAAGGAGTGTTATGTTACTTCCTACTACACATTTGCTAATAATCTCAAATTCCTAATGATTTGAGGATTGGTGTTTTTATTACTGGCGTAGTCGACGTACCATGTAATTTTGTTGTTGCAAAATGCAAGTTTGGCCGGAGACAAAAGAATCATTTACGGAAATCATTAGTCATTAGTGTATTGATACTTTTGCGGATTTTGAAAGCAAATATAGCATATAATATGCTTGCTCGCTCATATGAACGATGAGCATTCGTTGTTATTGTTAAAAATTTCCTGGATTCACTTAATTTGCCCTTTTATAGCTCAACTCAAAACGCTTCCTGCTTTTGTGCGACACTAACTGCACAGTAAACCCCATCATAAGGAATGCTATGCAAATAAGTAAATTGTTGGAAAATGCGCGGAAAAGAAAACGACAAAATTACTGAAATTATACAGCGTTTCCGCCGGGTGTAGCCAATTATTATTAGTCTCTTCCTCCCTGTCCATTTCAATTTAACAACTCCAGAATATCCAGTCTATTGTTGACGTTTTCAAGGAAAAACAAATAAATATGTAGTAGTCTGAAACCCTTACAACCTTTTTAAACAATACAATTGGTATATCTCCTCATTCATCTCACAAAATGTAAAAGGAATAGTATTCAGGGAACAAAGTTGAAAAAATATCTGGCTACACATCGCTAATCTCACATAATAATTTTATTTAAGTCAGCTTCAAGCTTTCGGGTTCTCCATCGCGACATTAAAGTCCCATCACGAAAGATGGATTGTAGAGAGTTGTTGTTGTTGTCGTTGTTGGTAAATACGGAAACTTTTTGTTTTGGAAATAGGAAAATTGCTGAAATGAAAATTACAACAAATTTAGGAGGTCTAAAGGGAATAATATATAATATTTCCGCGTCTCTAGGAAGTGAAATTCAGGATCACAAAGGATAAAAAAGGCATATGAACTACTTGTTTTGGGAAGAACCCAATGACAAAAAATTGTTTTATTTGCGGATATGAAATATATAATAATCGAATAATATCATTATCCATAGTTTTTGAAGATATTTCAATGCCAAAATGCTTGACACACGACGAGACACATGGACGCCATACGTGAGATTTCCTGGTTCTTTCTTTACACATAATTTGCTTTGCACGTTTATTTAGCTCGCATTTATAAAAGCTTCCTGTTTTGTCTCCGACAATTTAAATGAATATAACATACATATATAGCAGCGTTTCATATCCCTTCTTCGGACGTTGCTCGCTACTCATATACTATTCAACTATTCATATACAATATATATACCTACTCATATTGTTCAAAGCTCACCACAAACAAGGTGATACAGAGAGCTAAAACCTGAAAAACAATACGAAAAGGGTTTTTATTTCTTACTTGAAACTCCCATTGCATTGCCATTATATTTTTTTGTCATGTTATTCTTTCTTTTTTTTTTACTTTTTGTCCATCTTATTACGACGTACTTACTTGAGCTAAGAATCCAAAATCAATCTTGTAAATCCCATCTGCCCCCATTCCCACCCGGCCCATCTCCAACTCCCTCAGCATCAACTCCCAATCCAGCTTATTATCATTATCTCCCAAGAAGAATAGCTGCGCATTTTCCTTCCGGAGCAACAAGGCCCGGAACCGTGCCATCTGTATATATAAAAAACCATTCGCTCCTAAAATATTTATTTTAATTTGAAAAAGGATTTTAATAATAATAATAATAAAACCGTGTCGTCATACGATTCGAGTCACTTGAGCAAACAGGATTAGCGAGACGAGCATGCAAAACACGCCAATCGCCTGGGCTGAAAGGAACAGCCCATGCCATATCCGGACAACGGCATTCCAATAGAAAATGACCCTCATGGCCGACTCCACCATCCAGATGAGCGTCGGGGAGGACCAGCTCCTGTTCACCGACGTCGGACAAGTCCCTCACTCGGTTGTATACTGCAATCATGGCAGTCTTGGCGGAAATGACCTCATCATCATCGGGATTCCTTACCCTGACCCTGGCGATTTCTTCAAGGGACTCCAGACTGGCTTCGAGCTCTGTCGCCGCTCCAAACAGGGTGAGCGGAAGGGTGCAAATGAAAAACAGCTCTTGCAGGGCATGGTGGAATCGAGAGGGGAACTCCAAGCATGTTTCAACAAGGAGCCAGACGACGTTCTCTGCGCTCCACAGGTCATCCTCCTCATCCTTTTGGAGGCTCACCAGAAATCTCCGCTCGACTCTGACGAGAACGCCGCGAAATCCCCGATTGCTCAGCACAAATGTAGGACGAGTTGCGTACTCGAGCGTCAAAAACAACGGGATGAGCGTCCGTTGAAGGACAACCAGGTGGGCAAGGAGAATGTAGACGATCCCAAGGTACTTAAAATGAAAAGTTTTTCATTCATTTTCAACTGTTTAAAGGTATTTCTTTTTATCATTAAGGCTTACTTTGCGAACCCTTCCAGAGTGAAAGAAGAGGCCACCGCCGTTCCCGATTTGGTAATTTAGGATGATGGACAGATCCGTCGAGGATTTAAACATGTTCCATGGAAACCACAGGAATTTGATAAAGTGGAGTCCCACCCGTGCGAGTTTCAAGTAATTCGAAGCCGAGTCGTTGGTCCATTTTATGCCGTAGTATTCGGGCTGGTGAAGTGTGCTCGCGTGGCCTGCCAGTGTGATTCCAAATACAGCAAAGCAGAGTGCCTATCAAAAAAATAAAAATATGATTTTGGGGAAATACAGAATTGTTTTAATATTTTAAAAATAATTCACTAATCAAAATAGAAATGGCAAAATAATCGAGACTAATAATTATTTAAGTATTTACTCGATGAAATTTTGAGCTTTCCACATCCCAGCAATCCTTGACACTGGAGTACACTGGCTTCCATGGCTGCTGACAGGTGTAATAGGTCAAATTGAGGTAGAGCCGAAAGAAATTGAAAGAATTGCGAATTTTGGGCAATTTTTGAGGAGTTTGATCTAGATTTGGTGGAGGGAGTGCGCCAAACGTATCTTGAAGTTTGGGGAGAGTAGATTTTATTTGGAACATATTATACTTATCCGTGGTGGAAGGAGGCTCCTCCATTTTGGCATATGAATAAAAAAAGCTGACGTGGTTTTTGCGAGAACCTTTACCTCTAAGAGGTAACACACACGAGCAATAAAACTAATTGGTTTTGGTCGGGCTTTTCTAAGTGGTTTCACTTCCTGTTGGAAATCAATACGTGTATAGATAGTTAATTTCGAAGGTTGAGTGAAATGCTAAAAAGTTGGGGTTTCCTGCCAAACTGCCTTTCTCGAAAAAGAATATTAGCTTGGACAATATGTTGTCATATTCCTTCTGCCATAATAATAAAAATACATTTACGAACATGATTTGTATCGCATAACCACGGAATATGGATATCGACGATATCGTANAAATGATAGAAAGTTGGGGTTTCCTGCCAAACAGGGCTGTATTTTTTAGAGGCCAGATGTATTTTCATACGAGGCAAACAAGCGGAATTTGAGGTGTGGAAATGTATTTTTGTATTTTTCCAATTTATCGAGCGTTTCACTCCTTCTCGACAATGCTCTACGAGTTGAGTTGACGTTGACGGATCAAAGGACAAATCCTATTAATTGTCCTATTAAAATTCCTAACTTGCATTTGTGCCATTGAAATACGTGTATTTGCAAAAAATATTTCGTTGGGAGGGTTGTATAAAAATATGGATGGGAATGGGAATCCTCGAAAAAGAATATTAGCTTGGACAATATGTTGTCATATTATATTCTGCCATAATAATAAAAATACATTTACGAACATGATTTGTATCGCATAACCACGGAATATGGATATCGACGATATCGTAATAATCGTGTAGTCAGTGTATTATCTCTAATAATCCTTATCTCACTCAACAAAATGGTTACAAACTGGACACAAATTACCGAAATTGATGATATGAGTGCTGGCCTCGTGTTCATGAGATATCAAAAATGGCCCTGAACTCTAATTTTATCAAGATTTTAGATTTAACCTTATTTGTTGAGCTAAAGTTTTGCCCAAGAAAATTCCCCACTTATTTAATGCGCATATATATATATATTCTACACAAATCTCAATTTAAAACAGGTTAAACTAAACTGGTCATACCCAATTTGATGTATGAATTGAGGTCGTTATTATGAAATCCTAAAATGACACCGTATTTTTATATCCACTTTCAGTTGATCAGAATAAAAGCAAAAAATGTCACCTTGACCTTCCTCCTCAAAAATCCCATTCCGCGATAGTTGGCAGCTTCGAAAGTTGGCTATTGTCTTTTCCCCCCTTTCAGTTGTAGTTTCGGGTAGTTCCCTTGCAGTAATGCTCTCAACATTGGAGAAAAACTCGTTCCTAATCCACTCCAAAATATTCCTATGCCTGAGCCAATTCCCCTTCAAGTTGAACCCAACGAGTGGGCTTGTGGAGGTGGAATCATCATCATCATCCCTCCCAAAACTTGTGCCATGGGTGATCATCAACACAGCCAATTTCATATTTGGGCTGACTTGCGGGCTGTCCATTTTGCGGTACGGTTATTTCATCAACCCAAACCACCCAACTCACGTCTCATTTTCCGTGCTAAATGGAGTCAGCCTGGGGATCATGTTTGCAGGATTGACAGCCATTGCCATAGCGACCTGTATCGTGTTGAAGGATATTGCCTGCAATCTCGGATTCGTTAATGACCTCCTGGAAATCACTGAGCAACTTGTGCAAGGTTCGTTTGTATATAAAATGCCAAATATCAAACAAAATAATATTATACTAATGTCCGAATTGTTTTATTTTAGACTGTAGGTGGAGCTCTCGAAATCATGGTTACGAAATGCTAATGCTGCTAACTGCAATAATCGGAGGGCTAACCCCAATATTCGTTACCCTGGTGACCATCCACGCCAACTTGGATCTAACCTACTTCATCCTGGAAGACCTGCTGCTCCCACATCCATACGTCCGGAATGGAGTTGCAATCCTGCTGGGCTTCACAATTCGCCTTGGAGTTTTCTCCATTGTTGTCACGGAAACTTGCCGAACCTGCACCTTCTTCATGATATGCCTTCTCCTCACGGCAAACAACCTCGGCACATTTTTGGCAATCCTGACCACCAGAATCGGATCCCTAAACCTCTACATTCGGCTGTACACCATGATTCGACTCATGTTTGGCAAGGTGGAGCGGTGCGTTCATATTGGGGTCTACTTGGGACTCTCGCTCCTGTTCTGGGTAACCGTGGCGGCCATCTGGGTCGTGGTCCGACTCCAGTCGAGAGTCCCGCTGGAGGTGTACCTAGTATTTCTGGGGATTGCGTCGGGCTGTGTATTCGGGCATTTGGTGGTGCTCCCCAAAATGGCAAAAATGTGCGATAGGAATATTGCGGCCGTGGGCATTTGCCAGTGGAGAGCTAGTCAGGGATACAAGGCGAGAAAGACGAGGGATTCCATGGTCATTATGAAAAGGGCAGAAGCTCTGCTGCCCATTCGAGTAAAGTACGGGCAATTTTGGGTAATCGGAAAGGAGTTTGTGTTGGGCTATTTGCTGATATTGATGCAGCGCTCATTTGATGTTATAATGGTAATTCAAGGTTAATAATGAGTACGGCATATATGTGAATATTTAACTTGAACTTTGGAACAATTGAACATTCAACAATATATTGTATTTTATTCTGTGAATCCAATAAATTAAATTAAAAAAAACTAAAATTACTGAACCTAGTCGAACCGAGGGGCTCATATACTCACAGTCATTCATTAGTCAACAAGTGCTGCTTTTGGACTTGTGGAAGTGTCAAAATTAAAAGTAGATTTTCCTAACAGCTCTAAAACTGTATTGATCTGAGGACAGTTCTAATAACATTTTTGTCAAATTCATTGGGCTGGATAAATGCTCTAGGGGAATACTTGCAGCAGGCGTGTGAAAATTTTCTGTGTCCATTCCATACGTGAGTATATAGAGTTCCGATTGACGCAATTATTGTTTAATAATAAGAGGATTTGCGAATCGTTAGCTAAGGAAGAAAAAGGTTAATTAAGTATAGATGTGTGTGGGTGTGAAATGAAGGCAAGTGTGTTCAGTTAGTAGACACGCCTGAGCCCAAAGTGGGAGTTTGCCCACTCAAACAAATATGCGATGCGACTGTGAAGATAAAACCATGAAATACCTCTATTTATATAGCCTCATTGCGAGACGATCAATTTTGTTTCAAACTCTAATTGAAAACTGCCCGGATTAATTTAATACAATTACTTAACTGAAACTTTGGCCATGGTGAATGGAGATAGCAGAATACATATTATTGCATTTTCAGGAAGGTGGGAGGGAGTGCTTTCCAAGTGCCAATAGGAAACAACTTGAATAAATATCCGCCTTTTCCCCGTCAAAAGTCAGAAGGAAATTAATATTTTTGTATATTTAGAACCTGCCAAACATCTTGTCTAATTCCATGATTCCCTCTCCGTCGAGCACCAACCATGAATGTAATGAACGTAATTAAGCCGGAGCTATTTTTATGTTTTTTCATATTTAACCTGGGGAAAGTTACGTAGTCAAAAACCCGCGTCGCTGCTGCTGCTTCCCAGTACCAGACCGGACCTAATCTCATATTCCTCGAAGTAGTCCGAATTTTAGAACCCAGCCGGCATAATATATCCACTGGAATACCTAGGAAAATATCCAGGCCTACGTCCATTAAATACGCAAGAAGATCCATCATTCCGAGCTACAGTATTCCGCTTGATAGACTTGTTTTGTTAGATGAAGGCATATTGTCTTTATTATATTATGGCAAGAAACCGGTTTGACTGTTCCTCTCACAAAATTTTTTCCCATGCTAAAGCCACACACAACAACAGCAGGATAGATTCATGATATGAAAAATGAACCTCCACCAGCCCATTGTCTCGCAACACTTGAATCTCTCTCTCTCTCTCTCTTGACTTAAGAGTAATTAGGTTGCACGCATTTTTTTTATCCGGTGGCGCCGCTCACACACGCTCTGTTGGAGATGGAGCACAGTCACACGCGGAAAAACACGTGGAGAACGAGCTCAGGTGTGCAAGAATGTAGCTAGATAGTTGGATTGTGATGTGTGTTATATTATTCCATATGGGTTGGCTTTTTACATAGGTAATATATTATATGAAACACGGTGTGTGTGGGAATTTGTCCTTGAAAATTTGCTGAAGCTGTTTCGAGTAGGCAAGTCTAATTCCACGCCGAGCTCATTACTAGTTTTCATATCATTGGGGCATCACCACCCACCACTACCACCTCAGCCTCCAAGAATGGCTACTCCAAGCAGTCCTTCTTGCAGATCCTATCCTGTTGACCCAGGGTTTTCCCAATTATTTACCCCCGAAGTGACGCCGGCAGAGGATGAGAGCTCCAATGGAAGTAGGGATTTTGAAATTATCATTCCCAATTTGGAGGAAAAGCAGGAGGATCACAAAAAGGGGAAGCAAAAGGGACACGGGATGGCCATCAAGATTGTGCCCACCACCTCCAACCTCCCGCCCTCCTCCTACTGGAGGAAAACGTTTGCGCTCACCAGCTTCCCCCTGATCCTCTGCGGCGTCCCGTCCTACATCCTCCTCAAAGAGTCGCCGCCGCCCCAAATCAATTCCACCCGAAGGTGGTTCCGCTTCCTGTTCAGCTTCCGAAGACGCCGCTCCTTTCCGCTCACCCTCCTCACCTGTGTGCTCCTCCTGTTCACCCTGTGTATCAACGTGGACATCCTCTATTTGTTTGTCCGACTTTTTCAGGTTTTGTTCATCTACGGGGAGGCGGGAGGGGTTGTCGTGTATGAAGTTGGCTACTTGGTGGTAAGCCTCTGCCAAGTGGTCGCCGTCGACTACTTTTGGCTGTACGGCTACACAGTGAAAAACGTGATTGGCGTGTTGGACTCCAAGGCCGGGCGTCATCCCCAGGTGGCCCGTTGGTTCCGGAGACCGCTGGTCATTCTAATGCTCATCCAGGTGGTCATCATTGCCATACGATACAGCAATCCTGAGTATTTAGCTGTGGAAGAGGAATGGTCCGCTCAAGAGGTTCGCCGCCAGGTTTTGTACTTTTCCCATTTCATCTTTGTCTCCTTCAATTTCCCAATTTACTGCACCTTCTGCTTCGCCGTCCGCTTCGAGCTCCTCATCATCAAGACGTTTATTTACACCAAAATCTCGGCCCGAGTCACGCCCAACGGGAGCCACCTGGACAAAATCAAGCGGTGGTTCACCCAGGCGGCGGACCATGTCGTGTTCGTCAACCACCTCTACTGGACCCTGCTCTCGGTGCTCATCTTCATCATGTTTTATGTGACGTGGGATGACGCCGACACGATTGTGAAGCTGTTCCGGACGCATTGGGACACTACCACGGCGTACATCAAGGTCCGGAGCAGGGGCGGCAGGTACGAGGAGTCCGTCAAGAATAACGCGACACTGGTCGAGTTGTTGGAGATGAGAAAGTCATTTTCGGATCCGGAAACTGCTCGCAAGCTCTACTCCGACATGGCCTGGGTCCTCCTCACCTTTGGCTTCATATTGTACACGGTTTGGCAGGCGGTGCTGACCAATGATGCGATGAAGGAGTTGCAAAACTGGATCCAGGATTTTGTGGCTGGGGGAGGGGGAGCGGATGTCCCGCAGATTTTGAGGGAGTTGAAGGGGCGGACGCCAAAGAGGAAGAATAAGAAGAAGGATACTAATATTATTGGTATCAATGGTGTTCCCAGTTTAAATGGGAGCATGGTGCCGGTGGCTGGAAAGAAATGGAAACAAAAGATTCCCGAGGATGAGGAGCAGGCAGAGGATAATGTTTTGGAGTATGAGTCGGAGTCGGATGTGCCGTTGCTCTGGGTAGGTCAAAAAGTAGAGGGGGATGAGGAGGAAGACTATGCGGACATGTTTTTGAAGGTAAAATATAACATGGATATGGAATAGTATCGTTTTTATCGAATATCAATTACATTGATAGTTTATTGTGGTAATGTTGTACAGGTGATGTGGCTGAAAAATTACATCATCACCCGAATGAAACTGGATAACCCTGCTCTACTCACTATTATGCTGTTCGGGAATCTCGTGCCAGTACTTCGGGATAGGTTGCAAAAATACAACTTGTAATAATAATAAAAAAATATTCTTGCTTTAATATTAAATATACTTAACCTACTTAACCCTAACCTTCTGGCTTATATTTAAAAATAATTTTCTGCGTATTTCAACAGGAGTATATATTGTAAATTTGTGTAAAAATATTTTTTAAAAAACAATAAAATTTGGAGCACACTACTCCAGTTTAGTATAAAAATGTGGAAAAAGAAAAGCAAGCAACTTTTTCATTAAAATAAAAAATCACCTTTTTACTGCCGCTGCTCTAAAAACAAGTTTGTGCTGTGCATGAGGAAGAAAAAAAAAGAGAAAGATTTTCCCACACGTTCCACTTGGCTGGTGGTTTTATCATACCATACGTACATTTTATTTTATATGTTGCTGCCAACCTGCTCCAGTTACAATGATGAGGATATATATATAAATATAACAGACAGACGAGAAAAATGTTTTAGTTTTATTTCGTTTCAAAAAAGTTGATGATTTAATAAGAATAATATATATATGGAAATTAAATGCAAGTCACGTTACTCTCATTCATCACCATATTATATTATGCCGCGGCGCTGGAGAAGCATATCAAAAAAAATGTTGTCGTTGACTATACTCGTATATAAATAAAATGAGGATTGATTGGAGTGGAATGGAAAACCAAAACTATGTTTAAATGCTGGTCTGGTCTCAAAGAAATCTTGTTCTTAAATTACTTCAGCACATTGCAAAATTTAAAAAAAAATGGAAAGCGTTTGTGACCTCCATCCTTCAATTTTCGTTTATGTGCATAAACTCAACCTGACTCAACCAAGAATCTCCACAAGTTTCATCTTTAATAGAGTTCTAATAAGTATTTCTATGAATCATGTGGATTGGATCATATGATCAAGCTAATAACCTTTCATGAAAATTAGTGCTCATGGATTGCCATATTATTATAATGATGATGGTGACGATGAAATTTTCCTAATGAAATCCGGCCGACCGCCGACGGGGTTTCGTCGCATCGCAGACTGCTTCATGGAATCAAGTACTGTTTTTTTTTGCAAAAAATGCTCCGTTCATATCGTCGCAGGTGGAAGTGGAGATGGCACAGTTGGTACACAAGTTCTGGAGAAAAGATATGAAAGATGGAAATGTTTCAGAGAAGTAATAAAATTCGACCGGTGACTAATTCATAATAATATAATGTTGCCGGAGGAAAAAAAAGTCGCAATCTCTCTCATTCATTACCTACATAACTTATTATTTTTTTTTACTTATTCTGCCAAGTTTTTGGATGCATGTTTATAAGGAAAATAAGGTTTGAGTCAAAATGAGGAAAAATTGCGAGTTTTGCAGAGAGATATGGCGATGCGTCAAAGTAGGAAATTCTTTTTTGCACATTTTGAAAATGCAGCTGCATTTGGCATTAATGCGTTCGATGATGTACAAGAGCAATTTCAGTTGAAACGGTAAATCCGTCAGAGTTGATAATTTTTATGAAGAAAAACGATGTTAAAAACAAAAATCAAAACTTAAAGGGAAATTTAGTAAATTCGGGGACGAAGGCATTAATAATATTTTTGTGGGTGTCAAGTAAAATGGTTTATTTTTTTGGAGAAAAGTATGATAAGAAAAAACACATTTTCCTGGTTTCACATAGGTAATATAATTTATGGCAGCTTCAAGTTTCCTGATTTTTCATCCTGACATTAAAACGGATTGTGATTCTACAGTAAGTAAGTAGCTGTTATTGCTAAATGCGGAAACGTTGTGAAAACGGGAAAATTGGTGAACTTTTTAGTTTCCGCTAATACACAGCTTAATCCACAGGGCTAATGCGAGTAATAATATAGTATTTTTGCATGAAATTTGGGGGCTATCATCATCAAGGAATAATTGATAAAATCCTAACTGCCAACAAAGTTGTTTTGGGAAGAACCCAAGGCTACAAAAAATTGTTTTATTTGCGGATATGGAAAAATGAAATATAAGATAATATTATGATTTATATATTTTTTTTGGAAAATTGTCAATGTCAAAAAGCTTGCTCGGTTCTCGTGAAAAATATGAGCGAAATGTGTGTGAGATTTCCTGGCTTCGTAACGATGATTTGAATCTTTAAAGCTCGGCTTAAATAAGCTTCCTGTTTTTTGTCTCCCCGACATGAAATCAAAATATAACGTGATAATAGAGCAACGAATAAGTGATATTCTGTGTTGTTGAGAAAAAAAATGCGGAAATAAGTAATTTAGGTGGGAATGGAAAAAAATATACGGAAATCAAGTTTTTGCTCTACAGTAGTGGCACACATTACGCTCAGTTATGACAACATCAACGTCTAACAGGTTAATTTTGTAGCATCAATTTTTTTGTGTAGATATTCGTCATAACCCCTTTCGGTATATTATACTTTGACCAGGTGCAAAAAATAAA
>JAANSN010005799.1:0-11709 GCA_036850665.1 Dicranocentrus wangi
AACCCATATAATATATGCTTCTTGCTGAAAAAACTATATTGTTATTTGTAGTAAATGAGCTTTTTTGATTTTTTATTTCATCAATGTCTAATTTCAATTAGAAAAAAATTACAGGAGTCACTTTATTTTGTTCTCTTGTAAGTGACCAAGGCTTTGACCTCCTTGGCAGCCAAGCCGACTGACAGACCTTCCGCATCCGCCACTATGTCCATTGTCCAGCTTTCATTGCTCTTTTTGTTTGTCCAGACGGAGGTCAGCTTGTCACCTTCCCGCAGAGCGAGAAACTAATAATAAAAAGAAAAATAATGATTTTTATTATTAAAAATCCATTTATCAGCCATACAGCATGTTGAACGAAACGAGAGAATAAGTATATAAGCTATTATACAAAGCATGGCTCAAAGGTGGGACACAGCGTGTCCGTCTGCTTGCCCATGACAAAGTTGACCCCGAAGGCGGTCAGATCATTAAAGACTTTCATATCGTGAGTTTTGTCCGCTTTCGCTTGTATGACGGCTTTTATCGGTTGGCTGCTAATGGACTCTATCATCTTCTTACGAATCCCTATGAGGATATAAAAAACCCACAAATTATTTTTGTTTGAAACCACCGCAATATAACAAATACAACTGATCTTCAACTACGCTGTCTGCCTGTACCAATAGCCTTGAGAAAAGCAAGCCAATCTGGATCCTTGGGGGATGACGATTGCACATAATTTCCGAGCAAAAGATCAGACCCTCCGGAGGTGGAGGAGGTGGGGGTGAGGATTAGTGTTAAAAGAAGACCGACACAAAGTAATATGGGGAGTGGGAGGAGGGGTGAAACCATTTTAAAAGCAAAACAACAAATTGTAATACTAAAATCAAAATTGTTAGTTTAACAAATTTAGTTATTTTTGTCTCCTAATTGATGCCCTCCTACCTGCAAAAAAATAGCATTTTTTGATAGACCTAATATTGTGTACATTAAAATGCTAATTACGTAAATACAATGGGCATTTAAAACATTATTACCTACTCGCTTTTTTAGCTCATTTGTGTGATACAAAACACGACAAGTGAATGATGAAGGTCAAGATAACGTATCATACCGGAAATAGGCGAACAAGAGAAGAAAAAAAACTATGAAATGACAAATGAGCATTTTCCCCCTTGTTTCTTTTTGATTCATGATGATGACATGCATTGTCATTGTTTGGAACTCGTTACCATGATGGGTTATTCCCAGGTGGTGAACGACTCACCACAATAGATGTAATATATATATATCTTTTTATGAAAAGTAGTGGAAAAGGGAAAGCTAATTTGATGATGGGTGCCATGTCGTTTTTACCAAAAGGCAACGAAAGCTTGATGCTTTTTATTATTCTCGGATGATAATGATGTGATATGAGTTGGCAGAAAAGTGGTTTTTGGTTCGGCAGAGACAAAATCGGCAGTCACGGTATGAGAGCAGGATTTATTGGGTTATAAAAAATTTGATTTTTTTTCTATCTTGTTTTTCATTTCGGGAAAGGGAAAACCAGCATGGGCTTAATGGTGCCAGTCAGGGACATGTTATTTTGTGTGGAAAAACGCACCCGGAAAAAGAAACGTGATGTTCATGACTAACCCACATTGATTGTCTGTTTGATGTGGGAACCAGACAGACGTGACGTGTTTGTTGCTCTAGCTCTGGATGGATATGTGGGGCAACGTAATAATAAAAATTGATATTTGAGCAGATTTTCTCTTTTTGCTTAATAAATATTAAGGTGAAAAAAAATGAACACGACGACGACGAAAGGTGCATCTGGAAAGTCAGGCCAGGTTGCGGAGGAAGAGCCGCTCACCTTTCCGTGCGACAGTTGCCGCAAATCCTTTATTCATTTGTACCAACTGAATAGTTGCCAGATTGGGAAAGGGGGAAAGAATAAGAAGCAGCAGAAGATTTGCTACAAGTGCAGCATTTGCGGAAGGAAGATTACATTGGGAAATGAGAAAGGGAAAGGAGGTGGTTGTGGTGGTGGTGCATCCAAATCCAAATGATAATGGTAATGAGTAATGACGAGAGGAAATGGAGGTGATAAGTTGGGATTTGCTTATGGAGTAGGTTAGGTTGGTTCCGTGGTGGTGTCGTGTGTGAAATTACTTTCACGTTGTTTTTCTTCTGTGCAGAAATTATACAGTGCAACTTTTATTAGATTTTCATCCTTATTACAGTGATTATATTAACTTGTTTGCATTTTGGTATCATTCATATTCATATGGACACGGTGCAAGTTGGAGAAGAAAATTGCAAAGGTTTGCAGTTCTAGTTTGACATCCAAAGGAATATATAGTGCATTTTGGAGAATTGTTAGAGGAATATCGATAAGCGTAAGTTGTTTTCAAAAACCATCCATCAATTGCTCTAATAAAATCCCGCAGAAACGAGGAGTTCAAACAATTTACTATTATATTTTTAGGATTGGGTGCTGAGAGCCACTTGCAATGTCAGATTCAGTGAATGTCCCCAAACGAGTAAAAAAGAAGAGGAGGGGAAGTAACACGGTTAGCTTTGCAGAGCCCGACGGGGAACCTCTCAGCTACCCCTGCAATGTGTGCAGGAAGGCTCTGACTCACCTTTTCAAAATGGTGGAACCCCCTCCTTCCCAGCAGCCCCAGTCTCTGGCCCCAGGAATGAGTCTCATCAAGTGTAGCATTTGTCACAAAATCATTATGAACGGAGAGGACAGGGGGATAAGGAGGGCGGAGTAGAGGAGAGTGGATAGCAGAAATCTAAAAGGATTTCAGAGTATTTCTAGTCAACTATAGTCATGAATGAAAATATTTTAGTAAGACGTTTTTTCTTTTCAAAAATATGTATTTCACTCAAATCTAATTTCAATAATAAAAGCTAAGTTCTGGTTGCAATTACATGATCACTGATTTTTTGCGAAAAAATTATTTTAGTAAATAAAGATTTTTTTTGAAGAAAAAATATTTACAAGAAAAATGAAAAGTTCTAGGATGGGTTCACTATCCGGCTAAACGTCAACTCTGCCTTTGTTTCTCCAACTGAATGAGTCACCGGGATGGTATACCGATGCTTCAAGTTGATCACCGTGATGGCAGTGTACTCGGGGAATTTTAGTGTCAATTTAAATACGTTGAGCTCCGGCTGTTCTGCCAGAAGCTATTAAAATAATGAATTTTTATGTCATTTTTTTGCATTTTGTCCTTTTTATGCACTTTTTGAAAATTATTCTTCTTACGAGGCATTCCTTATCATTGAGCCACGTCTGGGCGCTCTCCTTCCCAACCTGAAAAGTGACCTTGGAGCTAACCTCACGAATGTCAGCTTTGGACACAAATCCCAGGCTGTATTCATCCCCACTCTCGTTGATAGTAATTGTCATATGAACAATTGCCCTGGGATTGTTCATTACCTCTCTGCTGGCTTCCGGAACCTCTGCGAAAAGACAATTGATGATTGATAACATAACATTTTGTTCTTTCTCAAAAATGTCTTCAAATAAAATATTTTTATTTTTTTTTTCGTCTTACGAATCGCCTTCAGATAGTCCACATAGTCTTTCCTGTGGGGTAGCACAGCCAGTCGGAATTCTCCAACGTCATTTCTCTTCACTCCTTCGTCAGCTATAATGTCATCATGTTAATTTAAAAATTATCGATTAAAATGTTTGCATGATTTTTATCCGCAATTTAAAATTGTTCCTCTCACCCGACATCACTCCCATGAAGAGAGTTATTACAAGCGTCATGCAAATGAGTGCCAAAGAAGTTTTCATTTTTGTACTGCCAAAACAACACATCCCATAACCTAAATGGCATATTTAGGTAATATCTTTCGTGACTTCGCTAGCATGCATGAGTACAATATATATAATATGTTCAATTAAAATAGTGGATTATTATGAGACATGTCTATTGTTTTATTTTGGAGCAAGGGAAAGTTACTGCACATAAAATCATATTGACACTTCATAAAGTTTTCCTTTCCTTGTTTTGCTTTGTCTTGTGAAGCAAAATTTTATTCATTGTTTGACTGAACTCATCCGTACAAGAACAGACAGTGACAGTTTTATGCGAAAACAAAAAAGAAATGTTTTTGACATGTTAATTTGTTTACTACAAAATTAAATAATTTGCTACCCTATTTAGGTTTATCCTTGACCCTCTCAAATGTCAAAACTGTTCGTGAACTACTGCCATCATCATCGAAACCTGCCAACTCCACCAGAGTCGTAACTGGACTCTCGTATCGTAACGTCATGCTTGCTTCATGCTTGCGAAAAATTATTCTAAAGTTGCAGATGTTATCTTGTGTCTGGAATGCAATGATCTACAAAAAATAATACAAAAAATAATCCCTTTTCAATCAAACTTTTATCTTTGTATTATAATCCTTGTATCTTTCTTGGTATATGCTACTCACATTGCATTTTTGATCATTCATCCAGACAAATTCAGTGTCCACAAATTGGTTCCCACTAATCACGTAATTGAGCTCCGTACCGACTTCACCACCACCTCCATCAGCAGCAGCAGTTTTGGACACAAATCGGAAATTATACGAGAGATCCCTCTTATCCTCCGGCTTGAGCTTCCTGATTGTCATTGTAACTTTGGCGGTGGGCGAGGTCATAATTTTCATTTTGGACTCGGGGACCCCTATACAAAAGAAGGATAAACGGGTTGGGTTTTCCAAGGTAATTAAGACCAGTTGATTTATTTATTAAAAACGTGTACAATAATACCAATAGCTTTGAGGTATCCGACATAATCAGGCGCTGACGGTTTTGACTTTAGATAAAATTCCCCATCTCGTTTGTATTGCCCATCCTCGTCCTTTCCTTCTTCTAAATTAAAAAATAATTTGTGAGGTAATCCGACTAAAGTTAACAGTCAACATCGAATTCCGGGCTACCCAAACAAGTTGATAGAGATGATGCTAAAACCAGGACGGTGACAACCGAGAAGAGCTCCATTGCCGTTCCTTTTTTCCAGAAATGTTGGATGCTAACTGCGAAAAAATAAAATGGTTAGTTAAAACCCTGTGTGCCGATTTGCTTTTATTGCGTGCTCTTAAATTCACTTTTTATTATAAGCACCATGATAATTATCCCGAGCCGAGATACTATACAATGGTAATGGCTCAAGGCAATAACTGCGTGATATATCGATCCCACGCCATTATTATTGGGAATGACGGATGAAATTATCGGGTAAAATAGAATCTCTCGAGTTAGATGAAATTCCTTCGAGTATATTCCTGTATCACGTATTTTGTATTGAAATAAGGGAGAGGATTTTGGTTACTTTATATTTGTAATTTTAAATCACTGAATACTACAATACCCATATCCATCCCCATCCCATGATATTTCAGACATGTTGTAGTTAAGGGTGGACTATGACTATAATACTACAGATATGCCAAATGCAATATATACTTATTAATCATTAAATGAGACATATTGTTTTAGTTTTAATATGGGTCCACATTTCCACAAAGTGTCGTTTTTGGTTGTATTGTAATACAATATTTTTTTCGTTTACGTAGTTTAGCCGTGCATCCAATAATTTTGAAAACTCATGACGGAATGCAGACTTATGAATTACACATGAATGATGATTTATTTATTTCAAGCGAACCAAGTAAATGTTAGGGTAACACTTTTGAACAACGCAGAGTGCTTCACGAACGCCCTGTTGTGTCGATAGTCAACCTCGGTGGTGGCGTTGTATGTTGGGAAGCGGAGTGACAGACGGAGTCGCTTTTCCGCAAGCTGGGCTGCCACCATCTGAAAAATCCCCCCACAAAAAAATCTTTTCAGACACTGAATTTCCAAGCATTTCCTTACAAATTGCATATTATTTTATATTTTGTCGCTTACAACACAATTCTGCCCATTTAGCCAAGTCACGCTTTTCTCCTTTTCGAGCTCAAATCGAAGCACGAGACTGTCTTCTTTGACCCCTGTTTCAGGGATGATGTCAATGTTGTACAACTTTTTGGCAGGCAGGTATCTAATTAGCATGTCAGCCCCGTTGTTCATCAGTCTCTTTATCTTGGCGTCAGGTACTTCTACATAATTCATAATAATTACACAAGGATTTTAGATGCCAACAAAATGAAATATATTTATTTACTAAATCTCATTTTTAACATTACAATATTATAATACAGCAGCTAACCTATTGCACGCAAATAGTCTTCAAACTGGTAGTCGGCTGGGTTCGAAATCATTTTGTATTGTTCAAAATCTGGTGTCTCTGATTTGGCTTGAATTAAAATTAATTAAAATAAATATTGTTTTATTTTTAAATTGAACGAAATTATGCAAATAATCAGTAGTATATTGGTTGTGTTGTGTAATTGGTTTTGTTTTACCAGGTAGGACTCCAAAGAGGGGTACAATAAAAACCAGTAAACGTGACGCCACCAACTTGCCCATCATTTACGCTAATCTATTCCCCAGAATTTTTAAAAAAAGTTTAATATTACTAAGAAAAGGATGTTTCAGAGAAGATGGCTCAGAAAGTCATCCTATTTTGTGTGACGCATATTTCGCATAAAAAATAATCAGAGCATTCGTGACCCTGACCAAACAAAAGTTAATTAAATTTAAGCTGAGAGATAGAGATTATGCGGATGCCATTATTCTCTAATGAGTGCAATTAACATTTTTTTACGAACAATTGTCTCAAAATGCATACTCGCTTCAAAAAAATTATACAATACATTTTTATTTGCCCTTTTAATGTAATCTCATTTCAATATCGCAAGTCTGTTTTTGTTTTTTCAAAATTAGAATTATTTTATTTCCTTGCGAAAGTTTGCTTTACCGATAACCCTTTGCCCACAAGTGTGATTGTGTTAATAGCCCCGTCGCTGCTGAAGCTGTGGTCAACGGTGATGACATACTTGGGGTGGGTGACGGTAACCAAGATTTTATTCTCCGCTGGCTTTGTTCCCAAAAACTGGAGGTTGGTGAACGTAAAATAACACTCAATTCAGATTTCAAATGTAGGCAACTCATATAACATCATATAGAGTCATTCAAACCCAGACGAAATTTAAAAAAATAATCATTCTGTGCATCTATGCAAACCTTGACTTTCTCGCTTCCAGTTATCCAGTTCGTGTCACTCTCTTTTCCAATTTCAAATTCGAATACTATGGGGTTTCCTCCCTTTTTGGGATGGAATTTTAGCGTATATTTGTTATCGGATTGGGGGATCCACTCCATGTCATGTTTTTGGGAGGTTACCTTGTCCTTCGTAGCGGCAGGCGCTTCTGCAGAAACAAAATTAAAGTTCAGAAAGGGTGTTTTTAGCTTTTGAAGAAGGAAATTGGATTCGATTGGAAATTGGAAACTTGAAAATTTAGTAATAAAAAAAGGTTTACCAATGGCATCCAAAAAGGCGAGAACATCGGGTGCGTTGGCAGGGGAAGTTTGCTTGTAAATTCCTTGGATTTGATCGGCAGCTTAATAAGGAAATTACGCAAGAAAACGAAATGTATCATCTGCTTTAAGAATATATTTAAGAATATACCTTTTAATTATTAAATCTGTGTAATTTTAATAAAGTTGAATATTACCAATTACAGTGGTAATGATTGCTGCCAAAATGGCGGCTACTGAGGTCACTGATGATAGTCCCATTTTAACTCTTGTGGTAGAAGACGATAGCTGGAAGTTACTGCACAGGAAATCTATTTTGAACGAATCTGGGACCAAATCCAGATGGTGGGTTGGTTTTTATACCTACCTGTTCGCCTCTATTTCATATTTATTATGTCTTTATTGCCTCTAAATTAGCTAAACGATTAACTGTCTGTTACAACAGACAATGGGATTGGTTGATTAACGGAATGAGGTAAGAGGAGACGTGTCAATTAGATGTCGGGGATTTCGTCATCAAGCTATCTAAGATACACAATCGCCGGAAATTATTAGACGGAATTATGTTTTTTTAATTGGGACATGTCTGCTGCAAAAGTGTAAAAGCAGGAGAATAGACAGTAATTGTAATTATAATGATAAATAAAATTATTTGCAATTTATCGAGGAGTTTGGTTGGAGTAGGTACAAAAGCCAGAATATCAACGAACATATTTACCCATAATTTAGACTTTTAAATCTTGGTTTGGTTTTTTGGTAATTCAAAATAATCTGATCATATATAATGACTATGACAATGACGCATGAGCGACCAAAGTCGCAATCCAGCTTGCGTGGAGATTATATGGATGATATTGTTTACGAAATGACTATCCAATCAACATTATTTTACGCACATTTTCAACATTCGTCTAGATTCGCAATCCCCTCTAATTTTTAATGTGCCATAATACATTTTTCAGAGAGATAATTTTATTTCCTGGTGAAGGTTTGCTTTACCATTTCTGGCTTGCCCATAAGCTTGATGGTGTTAGTGGCCCCGTCCTTGGTGAAGCTGTGCTCCACGTTAATGACATACTTTGGGTGGGTTAGGGTGACCAAGATTTGGGAGTCGGATGGCTTTGTTCCCAAAAACTGAAGAGTGGAATACAAAAATAAAATACTATTCAGATTAAATATTCGCCACTTTAAGCAATTCACTTTTTTATCTTTATAATTTAACCTTGACATTTCCTCCACTGATCCATGGCTCATCCTGCTCCTTTCCAAGTTCAAAGCTGATGACAATGTCTCCTCCCTTTTCGGGATGAAATTTTAGCGTATACTTGGTAGGTGAGGTGGAGAGCCACTCCATATCGTGCCTTTGGGAGGTTAGCATTTGCCTCGTGGCGGAAGGCGCTTCTGCAAAAATTCAAAATCAAATCCATGTAAATTTTCAAATTTGATTCAGATTGGAATTGGAAAAACGTGAAATGCCTTAATAGTTTTTTATTACCAATGGCCGTCAAAAAGGCGTTAACGTCCGTCGCGTTGGCAGGAGAAGTGAGTTTATAATTTCCCAGGATTTGATCACCAGCTTAATAAGGAAATTACAGATACTTTAAAATAATACAGTTTGTTTTCAAAATGTTTTTGTTTAGTGGTTATTAAATCAAAATTAAATCTTACCTGTAGCCGTTGCAACGATTGCTGCCAAAACTATGGCCACTGAGGTCACTGATTGTGAGAGTGCCATTTTATTTCTTTGGATCGACGATGTCTTTTCTTTCTTGCACGAAATAATTTTGAAACTGAGTAAAAGTCCGAATGCTCACTGACTTTTATACCGTCTTTTCTTCTTTTTTAATGCATGCTTCTGATTGCTTTTACACTAACAAAAGACTAAACTGTCGAATTAAAGCAGACAATGGGATTCATTGATGGAGTAGTGAATGAGAGGACGAGACGTGTGTCAAGAGTCGGGAAATTTGTCAAAGGTAATCCTCGTTGCAACTTAATAAACTGCAATTAAGAGCGGAAGTCATGATTTTTTTTATTGAGGATAAAGTTCATCAGGATGTCGTCAACAATACATGTTACATACTGACCATTGACAACTTCTTAACTGATAATAGGCAATAATTTAAATTATATAGAAAAGGGTTGCATAGGCATGTCGTAGTCTCATAATAATTTTCAATTTGGTTGTGGAGAGAGTATTCAGGCAAATCATATATGCATTCAGGAAACAGATGCCATTGCAAACATTTTGGTGCATGAAATCCCATGCAGAACGTTTTCTGATAAACGTTTAAACATTATTTTTGCAAGTGGACTATTAGTAAGTTTAAATTCTGTGTAGTATATTGTTAGTTTCTATTTATTTATGTACCTTTACTTACTATGATACAGTGCAACATTATTGATTAAAGTCATGCCTTTAAAATAATAGAAACTGAAACTCTACAGTCAACCCGTTGAATGACCTTTTAGTTTTAGCCTTGGAACTTTCGTAGTACCATAATACATATGACATCGGGTGCATTCAAAAATGGTTGGCTTGAGCTTCGTTTTTCATTTTCCAAAAAAATGCGTATTAAACTCAATGGAGATTTATTTTACATAGTTTGTGTAACTCTGTACCGCAAAATTAGCCAATGGACAGTATGCAAGGATTATTAGTATTAGTCGTCTAACTTTGAACAAGAAAACCAATAATAGGATTTTGGCCTTTACAATAAGACTTCTTACGAAACTTCTGGCTAATTGGTTCTAAAATTGAACACCGAATGTGTTGAATTTGAATTTGTTATCGAAGTGTATACTTCATCGCTATGTTATACATTACAGAGTTAATAAGCTACAAGAAGTCCAGTCACGATCCATACAGTACAATATAGTCCAGCATTGAGAAGCGGTGCAATCCTTCATGTTGGAGTTGGAAAGATACAGACTGCAATATCAAAGAGTACCATGAGCTTAACAGTTAAAGTTGGTTATTGGCTATAGTTAAACTTAGCGAAATAGTTAAAGTTTACAAGATCTTACCGTTGTGCTTTGCGTTACGTTGACGGTGAACACTTGCCAACCTCCAAAGTTACTCACGGGAAGCCAATATCCATCATTATTTATCACGTAATTTGCAGCGATATTTCTCTGGTAAAATCGCGCCTGAATAGCCAAGACTCCAGGTTCAACATAGTATGTTATCTGACAAGATGCTGAGCACTTTGTCCATAAGCCAACAATTTCCTGTACATCTGTTAACGGAATGATAACCTGGCAATTGAGGTCAAAGTCACTCAATTGATATGCATATCCCGATTCACAATTAAATTCCCAGTGTTGATTGTGCAACGTGTCATTATATGTGTCAATCTTTGAGATTATGCGTTGCACATTTGTGATATTGGTTGAAAGTTTAGTCGTTGGCGACCTGTCTATCGAAGTTGCTGGAGTCCTCATTGTAGAGCTAGTGGAAGAATCGTGAAGGGACTCGTCGGAACCGCCCTCTGCAGTACAATCCTCGTCGGTGGTTGACTCGGTTGTAGTTTCTGTTGTATATTCTGATGTTGAAATGGATTCGGTTTCTGAAGTTAAATCGCTTTCTGTGGTACAATCCTCTTCGGTAGTTGACTCAGTTGTAGTTTCTGTTGTATATTCTGATGTTGGAATGGATTCGGTCTCTGAAGTGAAATCGCTTTCGGCAGTACAATCCTCTTCGGTAGTTGACTCAGTTGTAGAATCTGTTGTATATTCAGATGTTGGAATAGTTTCGGTCTCTGAAGTGAAATCGCTTTCGGTAGTACAATCCTCTTCTGTGGTTGTCTCAGTAGTTGTCTCCGTTGTTGTATCGGTAGTGGTATCTGTTGTTGCATCTGTAGTATACTCACTTGTAGATTCTGTTGTATATTCTGTTGGAATAGTTTCTGTTTCTGACGTGAACTCGCTTTCTGTAGTACAATCCTCTTCTGTGGTTGTCTCAGTAGTTGTCTCCGTTGTTGTATCAGTAGTTGTGTCCGTCGTATCAGTAGTTGTATCAGTAGTTGTGTCCGTCGTATCAGTAGTTGTATCAGTAGTTGTATCCGTTGTATCCGTAGTTGTATCCGTTGTATCAGTAGTTGTATCCGTTGTATCAGTAGTTGTATCCGTTGTATCAGTAGTTGTATCCGTTGTATCAGTAGTTGTATCCGTTGTATCAGTAGTAGTATCAGTAGTTGTATCCGTCGTATCGGTAGTTGTACGCGTTGTTGTATCGGTTGTTTGAGTTGTCTGCGTGGTTGTATCCGTTTTAGCGGTACTGGACTCTGTTGTTGTTTTTGACGTGGGGGTGG
>JAANSN010005800.1:0-11708 GCA_036850665.1 Dicranocentrus wangi
TTGGATCATTAGGGTTTATATGGAGAAGAGCTGGATCTTATGGGTTTGAATGCTAACTTACTCATGTTGAGTGCATTGTAGCCACGTTCATTATAAAAATACTGAACGTGCGGTGCTACATTCTCCACCTCCTGAAGTCCCCCTCGGATTGAAAGTTTCCTCCTTTCTCGTCAAAACTACCGAATATTTACGGAGTTGACGGTTCCTGCGATGATTGAACTTCCTTCTTCGTCTCTGGTATTGCTTCGATACTGGTGAAAGGGGTCTTCTGGGTCGACTTACTCCCGGTTTTCTTGTTGGATATGCATGCTTTTTGAATGATTGAGATTGTCTTCGATTCGGAATGCCACGCGGAGGGTTTGATACCCACTTTTTCAGCTGTGGTGGTAGTTTCTTCAATGCTGACGTGTCTCTGGTGTAGCTACTTGATGATTGTTTTTCACAATGTTCTATTTCCATTGGCTCTGGACTGGATTGTATTTCGGTTGGTGGTGACGGTGGTGGTATTAGCTCGTCATTTGGTGCATGTAATTCGATTTCAATGATGTCATCCTGCCAGTTCTCATCTTGAATTTCTTCACGTTCAACGCTTTGCTCATTGAACAACTGGTTGAACTCGTCTAGCACTTCGCGTATCCATCTTGGTATGGAAAGCGGTGACCAGACAGATTGCCACTCCTCCTTTGTTGTTGGAACTGGGGAAAGTTCGGCGAGCATTTTCAACTCTTTGGTGTTGAGTATTTCGGACTCTGGCTCGTCAACTTCTTTTGCCCTTTTCAACCTCCACGTGTGAAGCTTTTGGAACATATTATAGCTATTGCTGGTCACACCATAATCATTTGCATCTTTACGTACGTTCTTTGTTGATTTTCCTCCATAGCACTTCCCTGTCATTCTGTTGCTGCTGATGAACGGGTTTTCGGCCGATTTTCTCCATAGACCATCCTGAAAGCAGGTTTTCATTTTCTCCCAGCACATGATGAGTAGACTGGTATCATATTGAGCATATGACTTGAGCTCCTTAGTTAATGGGAAGACTCGCCAATCCGCTTTCTGTGCTTCTTTGATGTAGTCTGCAGGGTAGTTGTCGCATAATATCTCCTTCGCCATCTCCTTAAATCCAATTTGCTTTTTAGCTGGTATGTCTTGTTTCTGCTTGTAATAATAGTAGACATGTTGTGTGTCCACTACAGCCTGTGGGAAGATGTGGAAGTCCCTTTGACAGCCCAATATGTCATTTTGAGCCCCGTGAAAAATTTTTACTACAGACTTGGACTCCAATAAACTTTTTATCTCATTTAGGAATGCCTCAATACAAGTTGGAATGTGTATAATATAGTCATTGGTGGGCGTTGAGATTTGCATGAGAACCAACATACCTAAATACGAGTGATCGGTGTTTCCCTCGAAATCCACAACTAGTACACGCTCAGAAGCTATTTCTTGCATCATTTTCTTAAACATTGTGTTGCCGATGACCACGGTCGGTTCGCCCTTCTTCTCGATCTTCACTTTTTCGAACAGCCATGATGGTGGGCTCCAATTTCGGATAGAATCCAGGTTGGGATTCTCGAAGTAGGGGAATCCATCTTGGTGGTTCAGCTGTTTTCTATGGTCTCCAAATTCTGGGAATTGGTCCTGTGGTCGAACCTTGGCCTTTGGAAACTTGTTTTTGTCGGCAAAGTATGCTAGTTTCTTCTTTTCTTTCGAGTTCATCTTTGATTTGCGACAGACGGTTTGTACGTTTGTTGTACTGAGAACACGTCTGACTGCCTGAAATATACACAAATCAAAAATGAATTAATGTCGAACTCTTAACATTTGCTTGTATTGACCTGGTGTATGGGTTGTTCTACCAGATCGTCTTTGCTGCGTTATGGGAATATTGGTATCATTTTGAACGCAATTTTGACTCGAATCATTACTTACACTATCGTTAACATAATTATCTCTATTTACATACACTTTCAAATCACTTACATGTTTTTTTCCTAAAATCTTATTGTCAAGATCTGAAATAAGATACACGAGTTCGTTTACTCGTTTTGAAATTTTAAATGGACCACAATACCGATTGACAAACTTACCAATAATACCCTTATCCTTAGAAGATAAAACATGTGTTCTGACTAAAACTTTCTGTCCAACATCATATTCTACCTGCCTATGTTTGTCATCGTAATATTTCTTGTTTCTTGCCCTGGACTCCAACAGATTCTGTCGGACTTCCTCCTGTAGGCTTTCTAACCTTCTTGCTGCTAATTTAAAGGATTCATAATTAACATTTTCATCCTCTTCTTGTACATTTCGATCAAAAGGTAACATAATTTCTCTGCCTAAATTAAGCAATCCTGGCGAGACACCGGTGGTGTCGTGCACACAGGTACGTAATGCTAACGCGAATTCGTGAATGTGCTCATCCCAGTTAGAGTGCCTGTCAATATAAGATCGAATCATGGGAATTAAGTTACGGTTCACCCTTTCAGACTGGTTTTGCTGGGGATGATAAGAGCTTAAAAATCTGTGATCAATGTTATACTTTTTACACATCTGTCGGACTAACCGTGATGTAAATTGTGTTCCATTATCACTAATTATAATCTTGGGAAATCCATATCTATAAAAAACATCTTTTTCTAAACAATCAACTACTTTTTTAGCGCTTGCTACTTTTAAGGTAAACAATTCTACCCACTTGCTTAACTCGTCTTGGACTACTAATATATGCGTATTTCTGCGACCATTAGCACTAGCTAGGTAAGGGCCCATAAAATCAATATATATCTTTTCAAACACTTTAGTGGCCACACTCGCATTGCCCAATAACCCCGCAGGCTTTTGGTTACTATACTTCGCCTTTTGGCAAATATCGCATGATCGCACATATCCTACAATATCCCTAGACATTGAAGTCCAATACATTCTATTTGACATACGCAGGCGGGTCTTTTTCACCCCTAAATGACCTGACTCTGGATTATCATGAAAAATCTTTAACATTTTACCTCGTAAAACTTTTGGCATCACTGGCACTATAATAATTTCAAACTTTCTATCGTTACCTACTACTTCTCCAGTGTCACCTTCCTCAGTACTATTACTGTCTGTGACGTCGTGTTGAGTTCCGGATTGTAGGTTCGCGACTCCCGTTCCGTTGCTCGCACTCCTGGGTTTTCGTTTCCTGACTTCCAAACATTTATATACTTTTCTACACAAAATACCATTTTTTATTACATATCTGCTGTCCGACGCTGCAGACGTCTGACTAGCAGTTATCTTCTGGACTATGTTCATGATGTCTTGATCTTTTTCCTGTTCGCTTTTTATTTCTTGGAAGGTTGGGCTGGTCTCGAACGTTGCAAATACTGGAGCAAACATGACATCCGGATCGTCACCCGAATAATCAGGTTCTCCAGGGTTGATGGGAACTGGATTCCGCGACAGCGCGTCCGCCACCGTGTTCAGCTTTCCTTTGACGTGTCTGATTTTGTCCACATATGGTGCTAGTCTTTGTGCCCACCTACCTAACTTTGTATTTTCATCTTTGAATCTATCCAAGTATTTTAGTGCTTGGTTATCCGTAACAATAAAGAATTCTTCTCCAAAAATATACTCTTTGAACTTTTCTAATGCCCAAAGTATTCCTAAAAGTTCCTTTTCACAAGCATGAAGTAATCTCTCTGACTTACTTAGTAACTTACTCGCGTAATGAATAACTTTTTCCTCCCCATTTACTAACTGTACCAAAACGGCACCTAATCCTACATTACTGGCATCGGTTTTAATTACAATGGGGTGATTATAATCTATACTTGCGAGTATTTTATCCCCACATAACTCTGTTTTTAATTTGTCGAATGCTAGTTGTTGCTCACTGCCCCAATTAAAAGTCACTTTTTTTCCTAACAATCTGTACAGAGGTTCTGCTATTGTTGAAAAATCTTGGATAAAAGTTTGGTACCAAGCACACATGCCTAAGAATGTGTGTAAATTATCCTTGTGCATTGGTACAGGAAGATCTTTAATTGCCCTAATCTTTTCAGGTTGCATTCTTATACCCTCTTGTGTAACTAAATGGCCCAAAAAAGTAACTTCTCTAAGAGCAAATTCGCTTTTTTCTAAATTAATTGACAGTCCAGCTTGCTTTAATCTTTGAAATATCATATCTAAATGTTGTAGGTGTTCCTTAAAGGTTTTGGAAAACACGATTATGTCATCCATATACACAAAACAATACTTTCCTATAAAGCCTCCTAATACCTCATTCATTAAAGAAACAAAAGTTGCAGGACTATTTTTCATTCCGAAAGGCATTACTAAAAACTGATATAATTTTCCTTCAAAATTAAACGTTGTGTACTTGATACTTTCCTCGTCCATCGCTATTTGCCAAAATCCACTATTCAAGTCTAACTTGGAATAGTAGCCCCCATTTGGTAATTTTTTCAGAATTGAAGACGCTTTGTGCATTGGGTAGAAATTATCTTTTGTTATTTTGTTCAGCCGTTTGTAGCTGACAGCCATACGCACCTTTCCTCCTGGCTTTGGAGCCAATACAATATTTGCGTTGTAGTTTGAACTATGTACTTCACGTATCAGCCCCTTTTCGAGCAAGTCATTGATCTGAATTTCAATCTCTTTTGAGTACTTTGGTGGGTAAAAGATCGGTGTACAGTTTATTGGCTTCTCACTAATGAGTTCTACTTTATGTTTTTTCATAGTACAACGACCTAGAGTCCCATCAGTACGCGCCACTGAAGGATATCTACCTACTAATTTGTCTATTTGTTCTTGCTCGTATTCACCCAAAGTACTAATATTTCTAGGCTGAAGCATGAATACAAACTTTCCCTTGATATTTTTTAACGAATATTTTGCGTCTGGCTTGTCGCTAAACCAAAACTTGTCGGCTTTGGTATGAATTACCATGTCTGACTTGTCTATTAGGTCTCTCCCGAGGAACAATGGGAATGGTATTTTCTCAAGTACATAAAAGGTATGTTTCATTTTCTTATGACCTATTTGAATATTTAAGCTAATACTCCCTATCGGTTCAATCAACTTACTGTCCATACATATCAATTGAATCTTTTTAACGGGGTCTAGAACCTTATTTAACCTTAAAGCTAATGATTTCCTAATTAAAGAATACTTCGAACCTGTATCTACAAATGCTGGAATTGCTAGAGCCTCGGTGAATATTGAAATAGCAGGAACCCCGTTGTCTTCTTTGTTGAGTGGTGGGAGAGCGAAAGCTGGTTCTATTACTTTCGCCCTCCTTCTGTGTTTAAAGTTTCTTCTTCGTTGGTTTGTTGTGTCTCTACTTCATCTGCATGTTCTTCCATATCTCCAAAGAATGCTGATGCTGGACAATCCCTCGCAATATGTCCCACTTTTTTACACTGGTAGCATTTCTTGGTTGCATGTATGTTGCCGTCTTGCCTTTGTGGTCTTCCAAAAGTACCTTGCGTTTCTTCTCTAAACTGCTTCTTTCCATTGAAGTGTGGCTGCTGTCCATTGGCTGACGGGTTTTGGCTCGAATGTGGTCGTTGACCATTGGTTTGATGATTAAAGCTTGTCCTTGAAGCTTGTTGAGGTTGATGCTCTCTTTGTCCGCTTTGTCCTCCGTTCTGCCACTGTCTTCCACCTGAGGTGGATTGACCCTGAAACCTTGGACGAAACTCACGTTTTTCGTTATTAAAGGGATACATTGGTGGCAACTTACTATAACGCCCCATCTCTTTATCCACTGCACGTAAGTCATTTAAGACCATATGGCACCGCTCGATGAGATGATCCGGAGTGAGAGTCGTCAACTCGCCGACTCCCAACTTCAATCTGGGGACGAGGGCATCTCTGCAGCGATGAACGGATGTTGCAACAGGTTCAGCAGGGAACACTTGTTTCGAAAGATCCATCATTTCCCAGATGAAACTCTCTACAGGTTCATTTTCCCTTTGCCTTCGTGTAGTCAGGTAACGTAGTCTGCTTTGTTTTTGAGTTACGCCATCAAAGCGGGCTGTAAAGTCCGTCCTAAATGTTGCCCAAGTGTACCCTGTGGTATTTTTTGTCCTTAGCCATGCCTTCATGTGTTCTGGTAGTGCTGTTGGTAAAACTCCAATAAAATCAACAGTATCAAATCCTTGACTTTTAAAATAAGCTTCGAGCTCATCCAGGTAAGTGGTTGCAGTCTTCTTAATTGCATCATATTGAGGTGGTGGCAAGGTATGGCTTACTTGTTTTACCTTAATTGATGGTATATTAAAAGTTGGAGCTAATGATGCTACATAAGCCTGAAGTGATGCTATCTTGTTTGGGGATAACGCCCCTAACACATCTGCTGGAATGGGTGCACGACCTGATGCCATCACAGGAGTTGTCGGTGGAGTCGGGTCCCCAAACAGGCGATAAACAAATAGATCTTCAATTAACGGAACTGGAGTTTTCACTTTTTGTCTCGGTTTTTTCGGTTTCGGAACATACGGTTTCCTTTGTTTGATTGTCGTAGCTCGTGCTGGTCTTCCTTCGGTAGTTGTTGGTGTTGGGTCAGACATTCACATAA
Source organism: Dicranocentrus wangi (assembly GCA_036850665.1). NCBI lineage: Eukaryota > Metazoa > Arthropoda > Collembola > Entomobryomorpha > Entomobryidae > Dicranocentrus > Dicranocentrus wangi. The sequence continues at coordinate 6,563 of JAANSN010005800.1, forward strand.
TGTCTAACACCTGCATAATCAAAAATAAAAAACGCTTCCACAAAAATTATTGACCGACGGTTTCCCGGACACGTCAGGCCAACTTTAAGTAGATTTTATATTTGAATCTCCATAAAAATCACTGACTGACGTTTCCCATACACATCAAGTCATGAATTCGCGAAAAAAATTTATACCTTCGAAATAATAATTTTTATTACCAAATCCGAATAGATTTTCAGTTGTAAACAGTAGAAACACGTTGGTGCGCCACTTGTAACGTAATCTTCCTTGTAACGTCTTGTTCTCGCTTCTCTATCTGACGATGTAATGCGGGTGACTGACTGATTATTATGACGATTGGAAAAGTGTTGATGATGAATATGATGATGAATAGTAGTTAGTTATTATGACTCGGTTAAACTATCAAGACAAAATCCTAATCTTTCTAATAAACTCTCAGTTAAGGTTCCCGTCTACTGCTTACTCAATAAATCGACGTTGTAACACAATAAAATAATCTTTAACGAATAATTGAATTCTTTAATTCCTTCTTCAAAACCCAAAATAATATTCACAGCAATATTGCAAAGAAAACAAGAAAAATCAATGTAAAATCTTAGAGCTCTTTTTACTACGTTGTTCTTCTAGCTCATTCTGATGCCGAGTGAGTGGTGAGGTGAAAATGGCGCTGGTACTGTGCGCTGCCTCGCGTCCTTCTCTTTGGCTCCTTCTGCATGGGTGGTATTGACGTGATGCGTGTGTTTGTGTGGAAGGGATTGACGGTCAGTACTTGACTAACACAATCACTTCCCGCTGGATCTCTAACCTTTCTGGATTGCATCAGTACATGTTGTATCTCTAGTATTTTAGGTTGCATAAATATATCTTGTTGGCTCCTCAGACTTTTATATTGCACAAGTAAAATTGGTTGGATCTCTAGTATTTTAAATTACAACAGTATGGGTTGGATCTCTAGATTATAAACAGTATGTGTTGGATCTCTAGTATTATAGATTGCTACAGTATATGTGTTGGATCTTTAGTAATTCATATTACAATAGCATGTGTTGGATCTTTAGTAATTTAGATTACAATAGCACACATGTTGGATCCTTAATATTTTGGATGGACAGAGTACCTATGGTTGGATCTTTAGACTTTTATATAGCACAACTGTGTCAAGTTGGATCATTAGGGTTTATATGGAGAAGAGCTGGATCTTATGGGTTTGAATGCTAACTTACTCATGTTGAGTGCATTGTAGCCACGTTCATTATAAAAATACTGAACGTGCGGTGCTACATTCTCCACCTCCTGAAGTCCCCCTCGGATTGAAAGTTTCCTCCTTTCTCGTCAAAACTACCGAATATTTACGGAGTTGACGGTTCCTGCGATGATTGAACTTCCTTCTTCGTCTCTGGTATTGCTTCGATACTGGTGAAAGGGGTCTTCTGGGTCGACTTACTCCCGGTTTTCTTGTTGGATATGCATGCTTTTTGAATGATTGAGATTGTCTTCGATTCGGAATGCCACGCGGAGGGTTTGATACCCACTTTTTCAGCTGTGGTGGTAGTTTCTTCAATGCTGACGTGTCTCTGGTGTAGCTACTTGATGATTGTTTTTCACAATGTTCTATTTCCATTGGCTCTGGACTGGATTGTATTTCGGTTGGTGGTGACGGTGGTGGTATTAGCTCGTCATTTGGTGCATGTAATTCGATTTCAATGATGTCATCCTGCCAGTTCTCATCTTGAATTTCTTCACGTTCAACGCTTTGCTCATTGAACAACTGGTTGAACTCGTCTAGCACTTCGCGTATCCATCTTGGTATGGAAAGCGGTGACCAGACAGATTGCCACTCCTCCTTTGTTGTTGGAACTGGGGAAAGTTCGGCGAGCATTTTCAACTCTTTGGTGTTGAGTATTTCGGACTCTGGCTCGTCAACTTCTTTTGCCCTTTTCAACCTCCACGTGTGAAGCTTTTGGAACATATTATAGCTATTGCTGGTCACACCATAATCATTTGCATCTTTACGTACGTTCTTTGTTGATTTTCCTCCATAGCACTTCCCTGTCATTCTGTTGCTGCTGATGAACGGGTTTTCGGCCGATTTTCTCCATAGACCATCCTGAAAGCAGGTTTTCATTTTCTCCCAGCACATGATGAGTAGACTGGTATCATATTGAGCATATGACTTGAGCTCCTTAGTTAATGGGAAGACTCGCCAATCCGCTTTCTGTGCTTCTTTGATGTAGTCTGCAGGGTAGTTGTCGCATAATATCTCCTTCGCCATCTCCTTAAATCCAATTTGCTTTTTAGCTGGTATGTCTTGTTTCTGCTTGTAATAATAGTAGACATGTTGTGTGTCCACTACAGCCTGTGGGAAGATGTGGAAGTCCCTTTGACAGCCCAATATGTCATTTTGAGCCCCGTGAAAAATTTTTACTACAGACTTGGACTCCAATAAACTTTTTATCTCATTTAGGAATGCCTCAATACAAGTTGGAATGTGTATAATATAGTCATTGGTGGGCGTTGAGATTTGCATGAGAACCAACATACCTAAATACGAGTGATCGGTGTTTCCCTCGAAATCCACAACTAGTACACGCTCAGAAGCTATTTCTTGCATCATTTTCTTAAACATTGTGTTGCCGATGACCACGGTCGGTTCGCCCTTCTTCTCGATCTTCACTTTTTCGAACAGCCATGATGGTGGGCTCCAATTTCGGATAGAATCCAGGTTGGGATTCTCGAAGTAGGGGAATCCATCTTGGTGGTTCAGCTGTTTTCTATGGTCTCCAAATTCTGGGAATTGGTCCTGTGGTCGAACCTTGGCCTTTGGAAACTTGTTTTTGTCGGCAAAGTATGCTAGTTTCTTCTTTTCTTTCGAGTTCATCTTTGATTTGCGACAGACGGTTTGTACGTTTGTTGTACTGAGAACACGTCTGACTGCCTGAAATATACACAAATCAAAAATGAATTAATGTCGAACTCTTAACATTTGCTTGTATTGACCTGGTGTATGGGTTGTTCTACCAGATCGTCTTTGCTGCGTTATGGGAATATTGGTATCATTTTGAACGCAATTTTGACTCGAATCATTACTTACACTATCGTTAACATAATTATCTCTATTTACATACACTTTCAAATCACTTACATGTTTTTTTCCTAAAATCTTATTGTCAAGATCTGAAATAAGATACACGAGTTCGTTTACTCGTTTTGAAATTTTAAATGGACCACAATACCGATTGACAAACTTACCAATAATACCCTTATCCTTAGAAGATAAAACATGTGTTCTGACTAAAACTTTCTGTCCAACATCATATTCTACCTGCCTATGTTTGTCATCGTAATATTTCTTGTTTCTTGCCCTGGACTCCAACAGATTCTGTCGGACTTCCTCCTGTAGGCTTTCTAACCTTCTTGCTGCTAATTTAAAGGATTCATAATTAACATTTTCATCCTCTTCTTGTACATTTCGATCAAAAGGTAACATAATTTCTCTGCCTAAATTAAGCAATCCTGGCGAGACACCGGTGGTGTCGTGCACACAGGTACGTAATGCTAACGCGAATTCGTGAATGTGCTCATCCCAGTTAGAGTGCCTGTCAATATAAGATCGAATCATGGGAATTAAGTTACGGTTCACCCTTTCAGACTGGTTTTGCTGGGGATGATAAGAGCTTAAAAATCTGTGATCAATGTTATACTTTTTACACATCTGTCGGACTAACCGTGATGTAAATTGTGTTCCATTATCACTAATTATAATCTTGGGAAATCCATATCTATAAAAAACATCTTTTTCTAAACAATCAACTACTTTTTTAGCGCTTGCTACTTTTAAGGTAAACAATTCTACCCACTTGCTTAACTCGTCTTGGACTACTAATATATGCGTATTTCTGCGACCATTAGCACTAGCTAGGTAAGGGCCCATAAAATCAATATATATCTTTTCAAACACTTTAGTGGCCACACTCGCATTGCCCAATAACCCCGCAGGCTTTTGGTTACTATACTTCGCCTTTTGGCAAATATCGCATGATCGCACATATCCTACAATATCCCTAGACATTGAAGTCCAATACATTCTATTTGACATACGCAGGCGGGTCTTTTTCACCCCTAAATGACCTGACTCTGGATTATCATGAAAAATCTTTAACATTTTACCTCGTAAAACTTTTGGCATCACTGGCACTATAATAATTTCAAACTTTCTATCGTTACCTACTACTTCTCCAGTGTCACCTTCCTCAGTACTATTACTGTCTGTGACGTCGTGTTGAGTTCCGGATTGTAGGTTCGCGACTCCCGTTCCGTTGCTCGCACTCCTGGGTTTTCGTTTCCTGACTTCCAAACATTTATATACTTTTCTACACAAAATACCATTTTTTATTACATATCTGCTGTCCGACGCTGCAGACGTCTGACTAGCAGTTATCTTCTGGACTATGTTCATGATGTCTTGATCTTTTTCCTGTTCGCTTTTTATTTCTTGGAAGGTTGGGCTGGTCTCGAACGTTGCAAATACTGGAGCAAACATGACATCCGGATCGTCACCCGAATAATCAGGTTCTCCAGGGTTGATGGGAACTGGATTCCGCGACAGCGCGTCCGCCACCGTGTTCAGCTTTCCTTTGACGTGTCTGATTTTGTCCACATATGGTGCTAGTCTTTGTGCCCACCTACCTAACTTTGTATTTTCATCTTTGAATCTATCCAAGTATTTTAGTGCTTGGTTATCCGTAACAATAAAGAATTCTTCTCCAAAAATATACTCTTTGAACTTTTCTAATGCCCAAAGTATTCCTAAAAGTTCCTTTTCACAAGCATGAAGTAATCTCTCTGACTTACTTAGTAACTTACTCGCGTAATGAATAACTTTTTCCTCCCCATTTACTAACTGTACCAAAACGGCACCTAATCCTACATTACTGGCATCGGTTTTAATTACAATGGGGTGATTATAATCTATACTTGCGAGTATTTTATCCCCACATAACTCTGTTTTTAATTTGTCGAATGCTAGTTGTTGCTCACTGCCCCAATTAAAAGTCACTTTTTTTCCTAACAATCTGTACAGAGGTTCTGCTATTGTTGAAAAATCTTGGATAAAAGTTTGGTACCAAGCACACATGCCTAAGAA